>VDFB02190295.1:0-24067 GCA_007258455.2 Sequoia sempervirens
TCATTACATATTCAACAGAGGCATCACTGACAAATTTTATGGAGGAAAAGACTTGAGAGAATTTTGTGTTTCTGGTAAACGAAGTAAAGGTATGCATACAAATTCAGTAACTCCTGCCACATTGACAGTCAAATTGTGCATACAAGACTTTAATTTCTAAAATTCACAGCATTCAATGGGCATATGCAGACTCAACCTCATTTTTGGGACAGTTCATCAAGTACTGTTTAGAGACAACTGAGCTACATTCTCTCACGCAGCATGCTCCAAAGATAAAAAGAAATCACCTTAGCTTGCAAGAGGCATAACATCTTCCTAATGGCAAGTGATTGACTGAATTTGCATCGCAAGAGCCATCCAACAATACTTCATATCATATTAGCCAGGCTTCAACTCAACAAAACTAAAACACTAAGCCAACTTGGACGTGCAAAGGAAAATATATTACTTCTTTTACCCCATTTTTTGGAACATTATGCTATCATGAATTGATGCAGGAGCATATATGGGCTAAACGGCAATCTTGCTTGAGTCAAGAAAAATTGGTGAGTTGCAGGCACAGGCTTTGGAAGAGTTTAAGAACCGGCAATGGGATTTGTTCCGTTACAGTGATCATATCTATAGAAATTCAGTATTTAGCAGCCTTCCAGTTGTGGAAAGCCACCTGCGAAAACTCAAACTCTTTAAAAAGGGGGGCATCATGAAGATGTCATGGGCAGGGTACTGATGATATGGAAAAGAAAAAACAACAATGAAAACTAAACAATTGTCAGACTGCTCATGATTAATTGAATGAAGAGTCACACAATGATTACACTCCAGAAATGATGAAGACAAGAATCAATAGGATACGAAGAGTCATTTGTCCACTACTGAACATCGCATCATTTGATTGGCTTTCTGAATCATTTGGGGAAGAGGGATGAAAAAGGATAAGGCAATCATACTGAAGCAGGAGAGCTAAAAAAGGGACATGTGCACACATTTCAGTAGTTGTTGGTTGTGTTCTGTAGTTGTGAATGAGCCTCAACTATTATGTTAACAGCTAGTTTCAGTAGCCTAAGGCAAGGCATTCTGTAGTTGTGGTAGTGAGTTGTATTGTAAGTGGTGACTCTGTCACAGGAATAGAACAATAGCATTAAAGTTAAGACTGGAAGAATAATCTGTTTCTGTCATTCTGTTTGTTCTGCCTTTAGCATGTCATTTTTGCAGCAACAAACATTTTTTGTAGCTCATTCTGTGCACTACCATATTTAATGCAGTTTGATAGCAGCAATAAAATCAGTATTTGGTGTTATTTCCCTATGATTTTTAGTTTTACTATGAACAATTATGTGTTGAGTGGTTTTGAGGACATGGCTGCAAGGACAGGCTCTAATTAAGTTGGCCCCTTATCTTTGTCTGCAACATATGGCATAAAAGCTGGTCTGAATCCAATTTGTGGGTGTCACGTACTCAGTTTGCATAGAATTGCAATTAGAGGGATTACATGTAGCTTGTTCTGTGCACTACCCTATTTAGAGTAGTTAACATGTGCATTTAACAATTTTCAGTTTGACACCAGCAGCAAAATCAGTGTTTGATGTTATTTCCCAATGATTTTTACACTGAATAACATGTGTTGACTGGTTTTGAGGACATGGGTGCAAGGACGGGCTCTAATTAAGTTGGCCTCCAATCTTTGTCTGCAACATACGGTATAAAAGCAGGTCTGAATCCAATTTGTGGGTGTCATGTACTCAGTTTGCATAGAATTGTTATTAGAGGGACTACACAGTGGTTTTGATTGACAAAAGTGTCAACATGCCCCCCTAAAAGAGCAGCTAGACAAGGTAGAAAAGGATTGAGGACTGGATGAAGTTGTGGATGAGTTGTGCAAGCAAGGTTGGATGTTGTGTAGATAGAAGAAAGCGATTTGCACTGACAGACAATCTGAGTGATGTCGAAGAAGCAAGAGACAAGGACAAAGGACAAGAGCCAACTCAAACCGTAATTAGATGTAGGGGAAGATAGGGTCATTAAAGATGTTGCAAGAATTAGAAGATGGACTAAAATGGAAGCTCCCAATTAATCAAGCACTTTGAACCATAGTGTTGAGACTTGCTAAGTCTCAGCGAGGACTCACAGATCGAATCCCAAGTCAGGCTCAGCAAGTCTGCAGCCTCAACTTGTTGATTTGACCAAGTTTAACAGAAGAGACTCACAAAACTCATGAGTGTCAGTAGACTCACAAGTCTCAGTTGTCAGACTCAGTCAAACTGTGAAAATCAGAAAATCAACTTGAAACTTTGAAAAAAAACCATTCAAAACATTTTTGCATATATTATATATATTTGTTAATTGCTCAGTTTTGTGGCATTTGTGCCAAGTTTTGGCACCAAATCCAAGTCCAAGACAAAAAATGGCTCGTCAAGTCTGTTCCAAGTCCATGTTTCAACACTATACCTTGAATGCAGAGGAGTTGATTGATTAGCTCACTGCAGTGGAAGAATACTTCAAATTGAGAAGAATGGAAAGATGTACACCCTTGAGAAGAATGGAAAATACATCTTGTCCACATTGAAGGACGGGAAGGAGTAAGCAAACAATAGTCCTCAGATGTTAATTATTTCTGGAAAACAGTTCTTAAAAGTGGCAAAGAAGAAAGACATGCTTAACTTTCATTCAAGCCTGTGCAAGATAGGACAGCAGATAAGGAAAGTAAAATGCTAGGTGAAGTGAAAGATTGGTTGAATGACTATGCAAAAATCATTTCCAAATATCTATCAGAAGAATTACCACCAATGAGGAGCACTGGTTATCACATGGATTTAGTTTTGGGAGCTAGTTTGCTGAACAAACTGGTATATAAGCTAAGTTGTCAGTCCTGGTATGAGAATAGGTTTAGGGTTTGGGTATGTTGGTACAATATTTTTTCCCCTAGGTATGGGTACAGGTTTGTGTATGTAATATATATTACATAATATTCCTAATTTATATATATACAAATTATGAGTATATATAAAATAAGCAATTAATATATATAAAATAAAAATAACATGTTATATATAAATAATATAAAATAATATTTTTTGGATGAAGTTAAAAAAATTATTTAAAAAACTATGAGCTCGGAGGCCCAATACAAAGAAGCAGAAAAACAAAGAAACAAGTGAACAGAGAAAACAAAAAATCCTTATGAATCATAGTCACATTTAAATTGTGAGTGTCCATTTCAATAACCCTTTGGTGAAGTCAAGAATGGATTTGATTTACTAGAAAGCAAGTATCTTGAACCATTGACTAAAGATTGTGATGGGTCTCCTAAAGCTCAAAAGCATTGGTCATGAGGGGGTCAAGTCTTTCCATTTGCTCATCCATGACTCGATTCCTTCTATCATCACCAGTGCAAACATGGAATAAATTTTCAGTATTAACCATCAAATCTTGCATGGAAGAGATGAGATGTTGGAGGTGCAAGCACTCACCATGAGTTTCTTGCATGTTGGCGTAACAACTAACACCTCTGGAGTATAAGTTGGTACGGACAGCTATGCACACTACGCAATGAGTGCTCTTCAAATTAGGAGGGGAAGCTCCCTCGTTGTGCTTAGCAAAAATGCTTGAAAAGGGAAAAGTAAACTAAACTATCTCCTGTCTTTTTGTCTCAGCTGTAGAGGTACAACGCTTTCACACAAACTCTATACGTTGCAGCTAAGTATTTTCTGGTTTCGCTTAAATACAACTCACAAAACTAAGTAACTTAAACTATCCAATCCCCTCAAGAATTTAGAGCATGAGGAAACGAGTGAGAATGATTATCTGACGATAAGCCGGGTTCAGACTCACAACGTGAAGGCAAGGTGGCACAACTATCCGCTTGTTTGAATAGGCTTATTGGAAACAACAATATACGATAAACTAAGTGCAGATTCTCAACTTGAAGGCAAGGTGGCACAACTATCAGCTCAATCTAAATAAGTTTATTGTTCACACACATCACACGATAACCAAGTGCAGATTCTCAACTTGAAGGCAAGGTGGCACATCTATTAGCTCAATCTGAACAAGTTTATCGAACACAAAACAGAGTCGATCTAACTAAGGAAAGAATTCACCATTATAATTGCATGAAACCCAAGTGGCATAATAATTCATCCTAATAGCAAAAACGCATGAACAGATACAAAACGAGCAATATTGAAGGCAAGGTAGAGCTGGCTTATATATTTTCTCTAGTGCAAAGTTATGTACAAATGAGCAAAAGCTCTTGTTATAGACATCAAAAGGTGTAGGGAACCCTAAAATCACCTTAGAAGTCAACTCGATTAACTTGCAATGCATGCAAGATTTATTGCTTAACACTAATAAAGTAAAATATATAGTTAGCTGGAAAACTACCATCAATTAAACGAAACATCTAAACACAAAATGGACAATTGTGTGAGCATGCATGTCCTTATTGAAAGCGAGTTAACTGGAAGACTACCATCAGTTAACGTAAAACCCTAAATAAAACTCCCAGTGAATAAAGCTGATCTCAGAATAGATATGCATGTGATGAACAGTTAGCGAGTAGCGTAAGTTTAACTCACATTAGTGTAGTAATGTCTATTACGAGAGGTAGGAACTAAAGTCGCGATTGGCGGTCTCGAGCAATCAATCCCTCAACAGTTGTTAACTGCATCACCATCTAGAGCTCTGATACTCTGTCGAAGAATGCTATGCCTATGCAGCATGTCCTCACCAGCTGTGATCTGGGACTAAAGTTCACCTCTGCTCCTGGTTGCTTCATCGAACAACGCTGACATGACTGTAAAGTTAATCTTCTGACCAATGGTCTCTACTTGAAAATGAGTATGAGTGATGAGTGCTTGGAGCTCTAACTGTACATCTGTAAGCTCAACATACGCACCACCCTCACTCTGATATCGACACGATAAGCGAGATACTAAGGTCCTCACAAACCGGAGTGCACTAGTAACGTGCTCTATACTCTCAGCGAACTCTGAAGCCATTGTTTCCTCTATCTTTGCCTTGAAAACCAACTGTGTTTTCCAAGAGTAGATAGCTTCTTTATCTTTTGCATCTGTGACTGATTCATATGCCATACTCAGGTGAGCAATCATAATCTCATCCTGGGGTCTATTAATTGCCATGTCTTGCTCCTCGGTTCATAGCACAACCCGAGGAGAATACGATTGACGTGAAATAAAATGCAATGCTCTCTAAAGACATAGGCGACCAATACAAGACACTAAGACTGATCAAAATGACTCAGATTTAATTTGCACGGATATCAAGGCAGTCTCAAGAGGTACGGCCCTAGCTGAAAAGTTCGACCTCTCTTTAAAAATTCAAAACTTAACTAAAAAATCTGAAACCTGAACTAGTGATTCGCCCTTCCTAGACAATGGGATATGAACAACACCCAGAACACTTTTTTTTGTATTTTTTGACTTATGATTAAAAACATGAATCTGCTGTAGCAACAATGCAATATCTAGAAAATCCACTAATATGCAAAACCAGAAAACTACTGATCTACAAGGCTGATTACAATGCACAAATTCCAAGAAAAACTCACAAACTAGATTGAATCACCACTAGTTGCTATGTTGCAAGCAAGAAGCGATGCCCGAGCTAGGAGGCCTTCATTCCTCGAAGCAGTTCTAGAGCCAAACCGGCAGCATAACGATACTGTAGACAAAAGATCCCAAATGATGATCAAAGTCTTCCTTTTATAATCTCTCGTTGACTTCTCGAAACCCTAAACTCCTCTTCAAGTCAAAAACCCTAATCTCTTTCAAAGATGGCGTCCATTTCCTTCAAGCTCCATATTGACTTTTTAATTAAAATCAATACTTTAATAAATGCGTCCATTTTATAACTTGTTTTGACTTTGGGTAAAATATAAAATATAAAATAATCTTTAATGAAGGCGCCACCCTCAAAAAGACCACTTTTCAAAACAACATAAAGTCAATAGGCTAGGCCAAGGGGTCAACGTTCGAATATAATATTAAAACGTGACTTTTTAATTAAATAGTTCAACTTATCTCTCCAATTGTACCCTGAAGCCAATAATGACCAAGTCAACTGACCAAACTGAAGTAGGAAGTCAACCATCTTTGAAAACCCATCTGAAAAGCGAGGAAATAGAATTTACTAAAATAGAAAGTAAATTCACGAAGAAGATCTCGAGAATGCCAAAGGCGAACATACCAGCTATGACTCTCGAAAACCGAAGAATCGCCATTGAATCCACCAACTCCAGTAGGACATCCTTAAAATAAAATTTCTGGTACGCACCTTCGTGACCAACTCTGGTCAGAAATAGGCCAGCGGTCATTAGAAAAGGTCGGGCTTGAGGCGGGGACATTACAAATCTCGGCGACAATCTCCATGTTAGCATTCCTCTCCGCGTGGAGCATGTTCTTCGATCGCTTTTATGCGGTGCATCTGAGGTAAATTTGATCAAAATCTGAATGATTAAGGACATAGGACGACTGCCTCCTATTCCTTCCTAGTTGAGCTTCAATCCAAGATTGATCTCGGCCAATGCTACTAGAAGGGTCTATACTAACGACAGGAGGTTGTGACGAGAGTGAATATGTAGAAGAACCACTGCGAGATGGGGAGTCTAAATCTAATTCAATATGAATTGGGGCTGGTGACTGCTCCCGAACTGGTGTAGGAACTTGAGGCTAAACCTCAGGCACTGGCGGACTCTGAATTGGCCTCTAAAGCCCTTTGGTATTAGTGATAAATTTGTCTGTCGGAGCTCTTCGTGTAATATCGATGTAGCGCCTTGCCTTTTGAATGGTTTGGCGCTTGACCTTTCTTAGGAGGGTTACTCCTTTTCTTTTGTTTGGGTTTTGACGAGGAAGGTAGTGAAGGATTCACCACTAATTGAAATACGCTCTAGAGCACCTTACCCTCTTGGTCTTCTTAACGTGGTAAAGTATCGCATTACGAATAACTCTGCCGACCTCTCTTTTCTTTGTTGCGTGATGTAGCATACCAATCAAGCTGGTGGCGAGGCATTATTCGACTTGCTCTGCGAAAAGCGAGGTAGGACTTCCCCTCATCATCGATGAAATGCCCACATCTTCTAACAAGAAAACAAAATCGTGAGAGAAAAGCAGCCATAGCTATGTTTGCGAACCTCAAAGTGCGTCATACATTTACAATAATCCTCCATAGAAGGCTTATGATATGCGCAACTAGCAAGGCGAGTTTTGTAATGACCCCAAAGATCATAGGCACGAGCCTCAACAAGACACTTGAGATGATACCTCTCTAACTCCTGTCCTACGGCTTTGGCATCAACTGCCATCTTGCACCAATACATTCCAAACTGAAAAGAAAAATTGGTAGTTGGTCTATGCTTGCGGCGTAAATGACGATGAACATCGTGTAACTGCTTCAGGAATTCCAAAAAGACTATCTTATCCAAAGGATAACGTGGAAGCATAGCTGGATTTCCTATAAATCCATATACTCGGATGTAGGTGTATGTCAGGAACTGAATAAACCAATCCGCCCAACCATCCAGCGCTGCTCTAGCAACTGCCGAGATACGAACATGCAACTCTCGGTCCAAATTTCTCACTATATAAGTCAGGAAAGCCTCGTGAACACGCTTGAAATGACATTCAGCCTTAGTGAACTCAAGCTGATCATAATAATGATAAGACTTTCTGAACACTGAGAATGCCCACAGTGTTTAGTCCTCAGAACTGACCCTGATAAGCAATCAAGTACACGAGATAAGAACACATGTGAAACTCATGAGCAACTAAGAAACCAGTGATCTGCTTGTGGATAACATCGCTGATGAAGGATGCCCAGTCATAATGTTCCTGCCCAGATATGATGCGACCAATAATGTAATACATCCAAGGCTAGACAACATTTGCATGTGATTGACCTGAGACACGATTCAAGAGTCTAATTAGAATCGAGTACTCATCCTTGTACTCACCACGACCCACATTATTTGGCAATATGTTCTTTGCTTGCTTTAACCATCGTTCTGCCATTTTACTCTGGCACTTGTCCACATCAGCATTGAATGCATGCTCGTACTGCTCCATAGAAATAACTAGACTATTCGGGTGCTAAGGTATACCGAAAATTCTTTCAACGTCCAAAGGCTTGAGACTACAAATAACTCGTCCATCTACGGACACTATCTCATGAGTAGAAGAGTTGTAATGCTTAATACAAGACATCACAAACTCAACACAATGAACGGAGATAGGTATGGAAGCGGCCTCCAATAACCCGGACTGCTGAATGTTCTAAATAATCAAATCTCTGATCTTAACTGGATCTAAGATTGCTTCTGGCAGCACCTTGTGAAGATTCATCTCAACTGTCCCGATGAAGTCGTGAGTAAGGATTGATTTGGTCCTGTATTTGAGCTAAGTGTACTGCATTTTGAAAAACTCGCCTTTTGACTGTGAACTCGACTATGTTAAGACAAGATTTCTGGAAAGCTAAAAATAGCCTGCTGAGGCTAAAAATAGCCTTTTGAAGAGTTATTTCGGGTGAAAAATCTGAGATATGGGTTTCGTCCAGAAAAAGATTCTAAGACAATTTAGAACGTTAGTAATGCGAAAATATGACTTCTACTCGACCATGCAAAGAGTTTTCAGTTGAGAAAATTAGAAACTCGAGAACGAATGCTCGGGAGTTAAAAATTCCTGAAAATTCAAGCGCATGAATTTTATTCGAGGAAGCTATACAGAATCAATCCAAATGTTTAAACTCGCCAAAATTAGCCAACTTCAAGAACATGTGAATTGAATTTTGAGAGAAATTTGAGAACCAAAGAGACGAAAGACGTTTTTTATATGTTCTTTTTCTGTAAAAATCGCCCTTGTTCTTCAAACTTGCTGATAATTGTGAACCTAAACCTGCAAAGAAAAATTTGTTTGATGCAATCATCATTGGATACTGATGATGAATTCGCCCAACCTGTGAAAACTCGCCTCTGCTCTGACGAAATACGAATTTCTTAAGCTGAATGATTGTTTAATGATAGGCGCCATGCTTAAATAAAGAGAATTTGCACCATATTGTTTACTGTAAGATTTAAAACCATGACTAAAATAGAAGGCCTCTGATTGGACCCCTTTTAGTTACACTGACACTGAGTCGAAGTTCGAAATAAAAATAATAAAATAATATTGAGTTGGCAACCACATGCAAATTTCATCTTACAACACAATGGGGCGCCAAAAATAGCTTTTTGGACAAAATCGCCACCTTTCATGCTGGCATGTAATTTGAAAATTTAATATTATTTTATTTAGCTGACAAACCATGTAAAGCATTTGAACCTATCCGGCGAACTTTACTGATTTCAAAAAGTCCTCA
Source organism: Sequoia sempervirens (assembly GCA_007258455.2). Lineage (NCBI taxonomy): Eukaryota > Viridiplantae > Streptophyta > Pinopsida > Cupressales > Cupressaceae > Sequoia > Sequoia sempervirens. The sequence continues at coordinate 9,367 of VDFB02190295.1, forward strand.
TTTGACCTCATAGGCGTTCATTTGCTCAAGATATTACGTTTTTAATTAACTTCCTACTTTGTAGCTGACTCCAAAGTTATAACTGGCCATCTTTGACACTGATTTTCGAGTGACCAGATGATGCTGAGACTGAGCAGGTGTATTCATCGCGAAGCCTGTAGAGCAAGGAAGAAATGTCTGCTGGGAGTCATCACTGCAAAATCCATCATTTAACAGCTCAAAGAATTAGGCACCCTTGATTAAATTGATTTTCAGGTACCAGACTTAACCATGTTCCCAAGCTGCCATCTGACACTTCAAACGGCTGCTGACAACGAATGGTGAATGCTGCTGACTGGATAACAGGCTCACTGCATGACTAGAGGTATTCCGCATCCAACGAATATATGCAAGGCATCTAAAAGCTGCATTAAGGACCCCAAAAGTAAGGGCGCCCCTGGCCTAAAAAGGCACGAACACCATTTTGACGAAAGAACTCTCAACCAGATGCCCTACTTTAACCACTGATATCTAGAGCTGGGATAGCCCGATTCGAGCACCGTATATCTCGACGCGTAGCCAGAAGGACCTACGAGAAAAGTCTCTAGAAGTGATGAAGCAAGAAAACTGCTTCTAAGACCTCAAATAGAAAGGCGCCTTTCCCAAGATAGAATAGACGACCAGACGGCCATTTTCTGAGCTATCTTCGTTTTTCAATATTTCACAAAGACCTTGCACGTACGAGCATTTGCCAAATCCCAGACACTGATGGCTAGGCTCGTTGGATAGCTGGAGTAATTGCGCACAAGTCCCGTGAAGACTTCGAACGTCAATAACCTCATTTGATAGGCCTAAAGGCTAGGCGGCCCTGGCCTACAGAAGTACGATGAAATTTACATGTTTCTCCGCCCGCTAAATTACGTGCCTGGTAGAATCTCTGCCACGATCTTTCAGAATGTTGGATTAACAAGCAAGTTGGTGCATCGCAAAGCTGAACTAGAGTAGCACAGATGTCAGGAAGACCTCGTCAGCAATTTCAATCATCTCAGGGGTCAATTTGAAGGGCACCCCTGAGCTACAGGGGTGCAATTACACCATTTGAGGAAGCTCTGTGATATGAAGTCTCTTTGCAAACTCATCTTCTGACGTCGACTACCGGAATTCTAGGACTCAAATGACTGCATTCGATAACTTGTCGGATAGACAGACTAGTCGTGAAGAGATCAGATGCATCAACCATCAGGAATACCAAGATCTAATCCCCCTTAAAGAGGTGCGCCCTTGAACTACAAGGGCGCAAAAGCTGAAAAGTGACAAGCTTCTGCAAACTGCAACTTCTAGAATCTTCAACTTTTGTCGCCAGTTACCGGAGTTACGAGTTTTGGATAGCCTTGCAGGATAGCTCATCGAATAAATAGAGTAATTTTGAAGAGATTGACTATATTCATGAGCATTTACCACAAAATCTAGGCCTTCAAAAAGAAGGGCACCCCTGACCTACAGGGGCGCAATTTTGCTTTTCCTTGAGAAACCTTCAAAAATTAACCATTGAAATCTTCGTCTTAGCACTGAAATGACCATACAAAAGGTATAATTATTGTCGCGAAATGCTCCTCCACCGTGAATTGCCTCATTCTGACTCTCTGATTCAGGTTCTGATCAGCGAATACTGCCTTTGATTGACAAAACACTAACAAAACTCCATACTTGATATTGCCCAAAAACTGTATTTGACATCATTTTAGCAAGGTTTAGACTATTTTATGTAAAATGCCTTGATGAAGCAAAAAAAAAATTGGTTTGGGTACAACATTGCACAAAGCCATTTCCAATGGCAACCAAATTTTAAAGATACAAACCAGTGTTGTAAGAGATTCATGAAGATTATTAATCCAGGGCTGATTATCGATAGATGATAGAGATTGAAGATCAACTCAAGGAGTGCCAATGCCCAGTTGGATTCTTTCACCTCAATTTATCTTTCCTTTCTTGGAATTGGTTGGTTGCTTTGGAACCTCTCCATTCTCCCTCTTGCAAGGAGGATCTCTTACATTATTGGTGTCCCATCAATCATAAAATCATGAGTAGAAATGTTAATATCACAAATATTATTATTCAAATGGCATCACAAAGAGCTTGAAAGTAAGTTTGAATCAACATTATAAAAAAACTATGGAGGAGGGAGATTCTCAGCCATACCCATTGCAATTGGCTGGATCTCAATGCCTTCAAACAGGATTTTCAAGAGAGCAGATAAAATACGATGAACCCTGGGGACGCGTCCCCCCCCTGGGCCCTAGTGTTTCCGGAACGGGGACGTCCCAAAGATGTGGGGACGGCGTTCCCACGTCTCCAACGACACCACCATTATTTGGCTCGCCGTTGGAAACACGGAAACGTCTTGGTGTCTCCAAGACATCGAGGGAGACGCTTGGGCGTCCCTTGAGTGTCTTGGGGATGCCCAGGCATCTCCCACGGCGGAAAGCCAAAAAGTGATTTAAAACAAAAATTTAAGACATTTTTTTTATATTATATTGGTTCTATTCAAATCCTAAGGGCATGTGGGGCCCATCTACACTCTTACATGCCTTCAAAAGGCCCTCCAATCTTCATTTTTATTCACATTTGCATTTCTACTTGTTTGCTACAGCAAGAAGAAGAAGAGTGAAGGCTGAGGAAAGAGTGATTGGAGGAGTGAAAGGAGTGATTGCAAGTGAAAAAGGAGTGTCAAGGAGCAAGAAGAAGAAGAGGAGGAAGATTCTTCACCTTGTTGAAGAGATTTTTCAAGCAAAAGGTAGGGTTTTTAACTTATTTTTTATTTTATTTTCTGATTTTCAATGTTCTAAGTTCTTTCATTTCTTGTTGTTTCATTTTTTAATTTTTCTTATTTCATTTCTAAATTCTAAATTCTTGTTGTTCCATTTTCTAGTTTCTAAATTAATTTAGAATCTTAGATTTTGTTTTGCAATATAAAATTTGTTGAAAAATTTAAAATATAGAGTTTTATTTTTTAATTTTAAAGTAGGGCATAGGCTGAAACTATGTGTTTATTGAATTTTTTTTCATTTTGTGAAATGCAGTGTCAAAATGAGCTCCCATAGTCATGAAATGAGTGAGGATGAGATGGAAACTGATTCTCATAGTGCAAGCCAATCAGAATATGAACCTGAGCATGAGGATGAGCACAATGAGGGGGGTGAGCAAGGGTCAAATCCAGAAGGGCATACTAGTTCCATAGCTAGTGCACCAGTTTCTACTGATTGCCCTTCCCAGGTTTTGGCAAAGTGGGCTAGGGGTCCTTATGATCCCAAATCTCCTCTCAAACAGTTTGCAACAAGAATAACAGCCCCAACGTCATCAACTGGTGGTACGAGGAAATGGAAATGCAACATTTGTGGTGATGATTGGTTTGGGAGCATCACCAGAGTTAATGCACACTTCCTCTTTTGGCTAGGAAAAGGTGTGGGAGCATGTGATTTTTTGAAGAAAGCTAAAAATTTGAAATACAGAATTGAGTTCAACAAGCTTTGGGGTGTTCCAGATGACGTGGCAATTCCAATGCCTACTACCTTGTCTGGTAGGCAACATATTCAGACTATTCAGCAGATTCAGGAGCAGCAAATGCAGACGCAGCCACATATTTCTACTCCTACATTGCATCAGAGAGCAGGAACATTGTCAGGGTCAGCCTCAGGACCGTCATCCACTTATAGCACTATGGCTGAATCACAACAGGGCAAGGGGAAACGCAAGATGCAAAGTCAGCCTAACCCCATAGCTGATTTATTTAATGTGCACCTGAGGGATCAGATAGATGATTCCATTGGCAGGTTCTTTTTTGCCAATGGAATCCCATTCCATGTAGCTTGATCTCCTTATTATAAGGAGATGATTTCGATGGTGGCGAAGGGAGGACCATCATATGTGCCACCAGGTGAGCACAAATTGAGGACCACGATCTTGGATAACAACTATGCCAAGATCAATTCATTGATGGAGACGATGAGGGCATGTTGGGAGGAGTCTGGATGTAGCATAGTTATGGATGGGTGGACGGACATTAGGCATCGTCCACTCATCAATGTCATAGTTACATGCTCAGAGGGCCCATTCTTTCTCAGGGCGGTTGATTGTTCAGGGCATCGAAAAGATGCTTGATTTTCAGTTTGAGATCCTTCGGGCAGCTATTGAGGAGATTGGGCCACAAAATGTGGTCCAAGTAGTGACAGATGCAGCACATGTGTGTAGAGCTGCAGAGAGGCTTATTTGAGGTAGCATACAAAGGAAATATGCTAACCAATTTTTGTTGAAAATTTCACACACATCAACACTTCTACCAATTGAATTAGCTGCTAGCATTAAAACTAAAATCCAAGCTTGAAAGATCTCAACGCCAAGAATGCACACTCAATCCCAAGGAAGGATAGGTGTTGTCATATGGCGGAGAAACTAAAAACAATAACTTGAAATGAAACAAACTCAATGTCAAGAATGTGCACTCAAGATCCCATTGAGGGCGAGGTGCTAACATATGACGGAGTTATTAATTGAAACTGAACAATTAGGTGGATAACCAGCCATGAAGATACATCTATCTAATTCATCTGCTGCAGCGGGCATCCACTTAAGAGTGGGGATTCACCACTTGAGAGTGGGTACAAAGAGATATCAAATGTTCGTTCTCCATACTGGCAGTAAACCATCCAGGTGTAATTAATAAGAAAATTCAACAAGTAATTGCAGAAACTAAAATGGTTGGATTAGTACTACTAAATCTCAACCTTACAATCAATAACTCTACAGATTACTAATTACAATGATAGAGAATGAAGTTAAGAAGAGGAGAATGAATTATAACAATGATTTAACACTCCAAAACTGAAGTAATAGGCCAAAACAGAAAACTACTACAATCTGATGTAAAAATCTAAGTTCTGGAAATTTTGACCAGCTAACAGAGAACAACATGAAATACTCATAACCTGGTCAAATTACCTCCAAATGAATTGAAATCAGTTGCAATGATCTCCTAGAAGATAGGCGCCCATTCAATGATGAAGAAACAACAACAAATGATGAGTATTATTTTCTTAGCACAATTCCCAATGTTCCAAAATGGTACGGCCTTGAGCAAGGGCGATTTTGACAAGTAAAAATCATAAACTCAAAACTAAAATATGATAACCTCCAAAGATGGTCGCCTTGGGTGAAGGAATGAAGTGGTAAACTACCCACAAGCAAAAGAAAATCACTCCAAAAGCTGTATGCAAAAACCACCTTCAACTGTAGATGAACCAACAAAGTCAAAACTGTAAAAACTCCAGAAATTCTTCAACTTTTGAGCACAATTTGCTAGTCTGATTTGAGAAGCAGCAAAAGGCCAACTAGGTGTTGTATTTCAAACACGAAATTGGTGATTGGCTAGAAGGCAGCATCCTCGAAGCAAAATGTCCATTGTCATTTTGACAGCATAACAATATGATAAAACAGTAGATAGTAAAAGCTAGAGCAAAGCCTTCATTTTATAGAAAATGAGAAAACTCTTCACATTCCAAGAAGGTACGCCAAGAGTCACCTTTTGTATTCTTTTTTCAAATTTCATAAAAATATTAATCTTCTCATAAGGTGGCGTCCACTTTTAAAGGCATCAAAGTTTTCAAAAATAATAAATTTCTTCTTAAATGAGGGCGTACCCTTTCATGACCCTCTTTTAAAACAACTTCATGTTATCTCCTTAGGCCAAGGGGGGGTCAACAGAGAAATATAACATTAATGCCTTTATTTAAATATTTTCACCAAATAAAGCTTTAAGAAGCCAAAACTTGATCACAGCAACTGCACCAACTGAAAAGATGAATTGAAGACAGACAATTGCTTACTGCCATAAATAGAATTTACTATAAATAGTAAACTCCCTGAAATGCCATAGAACCTCTGAACATGGAAACCCTAAGTTTACCTCAAACGAGCCTATGGGCTTCTGGAATAGGCTGATGAGAGTCAGAACAAATCACTGATGAGAAGAGGACATTACAGTCCGCCCTCCTCGAGATTGCTTGTCCTCAAGCAACCGAAAAGATGGATGCAACAAAATATGTTCTCCTTCCCACGTGGCATCTTCAATAAGCAAATTCCTCCATCTAACCAAGTATTCCTTGATTGTTCTTCTCAAGGAACATTCTCTAGTATCAAGAATCTCTTCTGGACTCAACACCAACTGACCTTCCTCATCCAATGGAGGTAATTCTGAAGTAGCCACAACATTATGTCCAAGTTCCTTCTTGAGGCGTGACACATGAAAGACGTTATGCACCTTGCTTTCAGCTGGAAGCTCCAACTCATATGCAACTTCACCAATCCTTTTGGTGACTTTGAAGGGACCATAATAGCGTGGCTTTAACTTTTCTACACCACTCTTCTTAAGGATAGATTGACGGTAGGGCTGAAGTCTCAAATAGACCATGTCTCCTACTTCAAAAGATCTCTCAACACGCTGCTGATCAGCGTATAACTTCTACTGATTTTGAGCTTGTTGCAGATTTTCCTTGAGAGATTTCAAGATGTCTTGGTTTTATTGAAGCATATCCTTTGCCTGTGGAGCTCTACTATCACCAAATGCTAAATCAACAAAGTTAGGAGCATCATATCCATAAAGAGCCATGAAAGGAGACATCTTAATTGACATATGATAGGAAGAGTTGTAACAGTACTCTCCCAAATGAAGCCACTTAATCCAAGCCCTTCGCTGCCCTAAAACATAATTTCTAAGGTAGCCCTCTAGCCACTTGTTGACAATCTCGGATTGCCCATCTGTTTGTGGATGATAACTAGTGCTTGGAGTAAGCACTGTACCACTTAGCTTGAAGATCTCTTGCCAAAAAGCACTTAGGAATTTGATGTCCCTATCACTGACAATGGTTTTAGGCAAACCATGCAACCGGAAAATTTCTCTAAAGAATAACTCAGCCACTTGAGCTGCTGTAAATGAAGATGTGATAGCATAGAAATGTGAAAACTTAGTCAATCTATCTACCACCACAAAAATACAATCACGTCCTTGTACCTTAGGCAACCCAGTGATGAAATCCATTGCAATGCTTTCCCATTTCTGATTTGGAATTGGCAAGGGCTGCAACAACCCAGCTGGAAAATAATGTTCATTCTTATTCTTTTGGCAAATAGAACACTCTCTTATGTAATTCATGAACTCATCCTTCATCCCTTTCCAAGCAAACCTTTCTCTAATCTGCTTGTAAGTCTTAAAAATGCCTTGATGACCAGTGAGGGGAACATCATGAAAAGACTGTAGAATCTTCTTTTTAAGCTTAGATTCATGCACTAAAAAAATTCTACCTTTATAGAAAATTAACCCATCAACCAACTTATACCTTTCATCAACCAAATGACCTTCTAGCAAGCTGGTTGCAAACTGATTTTTAGCATAATCAACAACAATTAATTCCTTCCAATCTGCTGATAACTCACAAAGTGACTACAAATGAGGCCTTCTTGAAAGGGCATCAACCACTATGTTATTTTTCCCTTTGACATATTCAATGTCAAAGTCATATGCCTGGAGCTTACTTACCCACTTCTGCTGCCTTTCATTCAAATCCTTTTGACGCATAAAATGTTTAAGATTGTTGTGGTCAGTCTTAACAACAAATTTACTTCCCACCAAATATTGACGGAATTTTGACAAAGCATGCATGATGGCAAGCATCTCTTTGTCATAAATGGAGTAAGATTTTTCTGCTCCTCTCAACTTCCGGCTTTCGAAGACAATGGGATGTTTGTCTTGCATTAGAACAACTCCAACAACTTCACCTGACACATCACATTTCAATTCAAATGGTTTTGTAAAATCTGGAAGAGCTAACACTGGACATGTACTCATGATTTGCTTAAATTTATCAAAAACTTCTTGTGCCATCTTGGTCCAAAGAAAAGCTCCTTTCTTTGTAAGATCTGTGAGAGGGGCTGCTTGATGAGAATATCCTTTCACAAATCTTCTATAGAATCCACATAAACCCAAAAACCCTCTCAAATGAGAAACATTCTTTGGAGTTGGCCAATCAAGAATGGCTCTTATCTTTTCAGGGTCAACTTTCACACCCTTTGCACTAATAATGTGACCAAGATATAATAGCGCTGTCATCCCAAACTCACACTTTGATTCATTGCCGAACAAGCATTCCGCTTCCAAAATACTAAGCACTTCTTCTAAATGCTTAAGGTGCTCTTCCCATGACTTACTAAAAATGAGGATTTCGTCGAAGAAAATGAGCACAAACTTCCTCAACTGCTGTCTAAAAATCTTGTTCATACAAGATTGAAATGTTGCTGGAGCATTTGTCAAACCGAAAGGCATGACAAGGAATTCAAAATGCCCAAAGTGGCATCTGAATGCTATTTTTTCTATGTCCGTCTCCCTCATTCTGATTTCATGGTAACCCGAATGAAGATCAATCTTCGAGAAAAACATAGCTCTATGGAGCTCATCAATAAGCTCGCCTATCCTAGGAATAGGATATTTATTCTTGATTGTCTTTTGATTCAATGCACGGTAGTCAACACACATACGCATTGTGCCATCTTTTTTTTTTACCAACACCACTGCAGAAGCAAAAGGACTCTTGTTTGGTCTAATGAAACCTATCTCCAATAGCTCCTTGATGGCTTTTCCGATCTCATCTTTTTGCTTCTTTGGATAATGGTATGGTGTAGTTATGACGAGCTTTGCTCCTTCTAATTCAATTACATGCTTAGAACCTCTTTCAGGAGGTCTTCCAAGAGGTAGGCTTCCAAAGACTTTGCTCTTCTTTGAAAGTAAGGCTTGAATATCAGGGTGATATTGCCTTTTCTCTTCCATTGGATCAGCTGGCAGAACCAAACATTCAGCAGCCCATTCAACATGATCATGACGGATCAGCCTTTCCATCCTCTTCAAAGACACAATTCGAGGGCCCCCATTTGACATCCCTCTTAGAACAACCTTCCTTCCATTAGACTGAAATTTTAGCTCCATAGTTTGCAAATTCAATGTGATCTCACCAAGAGATCACAGCCATTGTATGCCTAGCACAACATCAGTATCTCCAATTCCCACCACATAAAAATCATCTTTAACCTCATAATTTCCCAATTGCATAGAGAGGTTAGGAATCTTCCTTGTGCAAGACATAGTAAAACTATCTGCAACCATTACCTTGAAACCTTCAAATTCTTCAGTCTTCAAACCCTTTTTAGCAACCAATCCTTCATCAATAAAATTATGAGTTGCTCCAGTGTCAATTAGAGCAACAATCCTTTGTGAATTAACTACTCCATGAACCCGAAAGGACTCATTTTTCTGAAAATTTGATAGTTGTGCGAAAGCACTACCATCTACAACCTCATCGGGCTTCTCTTTTGGAGCTTCTTCACCTTCACTACTTGCTGATTTGTATTGTTGATCAGACGAATCAGATTCTAATCCAAAATCAGAATAGCCCTCCATTAGGTTTGCTTTGCCTCTTCCATAGCAACGGTGACCCTTAACCCGAGGTTCACGGCAAGTGTAGCAAACTCCATCTTTTCTAAGTTGTTCTTTGAGCTCTTCTGACAATTTTGGTGGAAACTTCTTTGGCAGATTTGAAGAATGTTTTTTATCCTTCTTATGGCTGAAAGGTTTCGAATGAAACTTAGGCCTTGGGGCTGCCAACTCCATGCTCCTTGCTTTCTTGATGGCTTCATCTAAAGTTGGTGGATCAAAGGCTTTGACCCATCCCTTCAAAGGCTCCATTAATCCTTCTGAAAAGAGTACCACAAGTCTTCTCTCAGTAATGTTAGGCATCATTACTGACAACCTTTGGAAATCAACCACATAATTTTCTAAAGATCCTTGCCGTTTCAATTATGCCAATTCTCTGAATCTCAACTTTGGATCCTTAGTATCAAATCTTTCAATCAGCTTATTGGTAAACTCATCATATGTGCGAATGAGGTTATGGCCAAGAGTGACCAAACCATGAGTCCACCATTCGTGAGCTATCCCATCCAAATGCAAGGTAGCAAATTTCATAGCATTTTCTTCCGGCATTGGTCTAAGAGAGAGATAGTTATCTAGCTTATGCACCCATGATCTAGCTATACACTTATTACTACCATCAAAATGCTCCATAGTTATCTTTCCCAAAGGTTGGTAGAAATCATTTCTAGGCACCATAGGAGGACATTGCTCATTCCTTCATCCATTTCTCTGACTCCTTTGATTCATGTATTGATCAAAGGTCCAAGCACCTCTCAAGTCAAGAGGTAAGGAAACGTACTCCATGTAAGCTTGACGTGCATCATCAACGAAAGTTGGTGCAGCTTCAACCGGTTGTTGCTTTTCCCTTGGCGTGAAGACGGGGAAAAGGGGTCTAGAGGATGACCCGCTAGGAATTGCAACATGCTGACCCACAATCCTATCTCTTCTATTCACCTCAGGACTGCCATTACTGTTATTTCCATTAACTCCACTGCTTTCTCCAGTTGAATTATTTTGAGGTTGAATGATATTTTGTGCTGCTTGCTGGTCCAACTTGGACAATAATCAGGACATCATGTCTATCATTCCATCAAACTTCTTCTCAACTCTGTCCCTCTCTTCATTAGCTTGCCTAACACTGTTTGACATTATTTCAAATGTTTGACCAACTTCTTCAAATGACCTTTCTGTACCTTCCACTATTTTGCCAAGATCCCTTAAGGCTTCTGAAAATGTCTCTGCCTCTAGAACTGGAGGAAACTGATGCTGAGTTCTGGCCTGACTTCTGGTGAATGGCCTAGTGTCTCTTTCACTCATCAGACAACCAACTGCAAAATTGCCACAAGATGGCAGGGTCTTTTGCTCTGATACCACTGAAATATGCTAACCAATTTTTTCGTTGAAAATTTCACACACAATCAACACTTCACCAATTGAATTAGCGTTAGCATTAAAACTGAAATCCAAGCTTGAAAGATCTCAACGCTAAGATTGCACACTCAATCCCAAGGAAGGATAGGTGTTGTCATATGGTGAAGAAACTAAAAAAAATAACTTGAAATGAAACAAACTCAACGTCAAGAATCTGCACTCAAGATCCCACTGAGGGTGAGGTGCTAACATATGATAGAGTTATTAATTGAAATTGAACAATAAGGCAGATAACCAGCCATGAAGATATATCTATCTAATTCATCCGCTGCGGTGGGCATTCACCACTTGAGAGTGGGTACGAAGAGATATCAAATGTTCATTCTCCACACTGGCAGTAAACCATCCAGGGGTAATTAATAAGAAAATTCAACAAGTAATTGCAGAAACTAAAATGGTTGGATTAGTACTACTAAATTTCAACCTTACAATCAATAACTCTACAGATTACTAATTACAATGATAGATAATGAAGTTAAGAAGAGGAGAATGAATTATAACAATGATTTAACACTCCAAAACTGAAGTAATAGGCCAAAATAGAAAACTACTACAATCTGATGTAAAAATTTGAGTTCTGGAAATTCTGACCAGTGAACTGAGAACAACATGAAATACTCATAACTTGGTCAAATTACCTCCAAATGACTTGAAATCAGTTGCAATGATCTCTTGGAAGATAGGCTCCCATTCCATGATGAAGAAACAACAAATGATGAGTATTATTTTCTTAGCACAATTCCCAATGTTCCAAAATGGTATGGCCTTGAGCAAGGGAAATTTTGACAAGTAAAAATCATAAACTCAAAACTAAAATCTGATAACCTCCAAAGATGGTCGCCTTGGGTGAAGGAATGAATTGGTAAACTACCCACAAGCAAAAGAAAATCACTCCAAAAGCTGTATGCAAAAACCACCTTCAGCTGTAGATGAACCAGCAAAGTCAAAACTGTAAAAACTCTCAGAAATTCTTCAACTTTTGAGCACAATCTACTAGTCTGATTTGAGAAGCAACAAAAGGCCAACTAGGTGTTGTATTTCAAACACTAAATTGGTGATTGGCTAGGAGGCAGCATCCTCAAAGCAAAATGTCCATTTTCATTTTGACAGCATAACAGTATGATAAAACAGTAGATAGTAAAAGCTGGAGCAAAGCCTTCATTTTATAGAAAATGAGAAAACTCTTCACATTCCAAGAAGGTACGCCAAGAGTCACCTTTTGTATTCTTTTTTCAAATTTCATAAAAATATTAATCTTCTCATAAGGTAAGCGATCCACTTTTAAAGACATCAAAGTTTTCAAAAAATAATAAATTTCTTCTTAAATGAGGGTGTACCCTTCATGACCCTCTTTTAAAACAACTTCAAGTTATCTCCTGAGGCCAAGGTGGGGGGGGTGTGTCAATAGAGAAATATAACATTAATGCCTTTATTCAAATATTTTCACCAAATAAAGCTTTAAGAAGCCAAAACTTGATCACAGCAACTGCACCAACTGAAAAGATGAATTGAAGACAAACAACTGCTTACTGCCATAAATAGAATTTACTATAAATAGTAAACTCCCTGAAATGCCATAGAACCTCTGAACATGGAAACCCTAAGTTTACCTCAAACGAGCCCTCACGGAGGAAGCCACGGAATAGGTGATGAAGTCATAGCAGATCAGCGATGAGAAGGGACATTACATCTGAGACACATTTGGTGAGACTCCATGTTGTGTGCATGCCATGAACAATGCCTTAAGGGCATGGGGAAGATTGAGTGGATTAGAGGAGTGGTCGACAATGCTAGAGATGTGCAAATATATATCTGCAACCACCACACTTCACATGCCATCTTCAAGAGCTTCGCGAAGGAGTTCTTGAAACTAGTTGAGACCAAATATGCATCCTATTTCATTCTTTTGGAGAGAATGCTTGAGTTGCAAGAGCCACTGCAACTCATGGTTATGACACAAGAATGGAATCGTTGGGATGGGGCCAGGACAGAGCAAGGGAAGAGGGTGAAGGAGATAGTGAAGAGTGATGCATTTTGGCATGATGCAAAATATATTGTCGCCATCATTACACCAGTTGTACAGGTCATCAGATATGGGGATGGGGATGCACCTAACCTTGGAGAGGTGTATGAGTGCACTGATTCTATGCTTGGTCAAATGAGGGCAGTTGTGCGAGAGAAGGACCCCACTTTAGCATTCTACAATGTTTACATTCAGCCTATTATTCAGCGTAGATGGGACAGCCTAAACACTCCCTTGCACATGGCTGCTTATGCATTGAATCCGAAGTGGTACATGCCTAGGCCTGGGAGAGTTACACCGATTCAGGATGATGAGGTGAAGGAAGGGTTCTTCAAATGCATTGATAGGATGTATGATGTTGAAGCTGCTGGCACCATTCGCACTGAGTGGACGAAATTTGCTACTCTTAGGGGTTATAAGGCTGCAGCAAAGGCGGACATAAGAACTATGGCACAGGAGGATCCGATTTTGTGGTGGACTTGTCATGGACCGAAATCACTGACTACCACACTAGCCATTCATTTGTTGTCCCAGGTTTCTAGTTCTTCAGCTTCTGAGAGGAACTGGTCTACTTATAGCTTCATCCACTCTCTTAAGAGGAATAGACTTACCTCTAGGGGAGCATAGAAGCTAGTGGTTGTACATAGTGCCTTGCGTATCACTGACCACAGGACACATGTGTACAAGGAGAGCCCAACAACACGATGGGATGTAGAGCCAGAGGAGCCATCATAGATTGATGAGGATGAGGATGCTTCAGATATAGGGCTGGTTGGTGTTCCTTTGGTGGATCTTGACGGCCAAGGGAGTCAATGTGTTAAATTTTTTAGATGATCAGATTTGAGTGCGATGATTCAAAATCCAGACAACATGGCACAGGCATATGCACAGGAAAAACCCTCTTGAGGGGAAAAAAACCAACTTAGCAGAGATCTCTTTTATATTTGATGCAACAGTGGTAGATTTACAAAATACAATGAGGTCTAACACAAGACCAATCGCAGATATCAAGCTCTAGATCACACCTGATAGTATTAGAATACAGATCCAATAAAGATCACTTAGCACTGAAGGTCTTCAGCTCTTAGACTTCAAGCGCACTTGTCAGAAACCGAAACCTATAGCTTCGCTCTGGCATATGATCTCCCTTTACTCAGTCCGCACCTTGATCACCGATCCAATATGAAGAGATCACTGCTAACACAGATGTGAATAGTTCGCTGTCTCTTATTCGCACATGATAACCTGTTCGCCCTTGATCAATTGCACTTGATCATATATCCGCACTTTGTCATCTGGATTGTTCGCACTTTCACATCTGATCAGTTCGCACTTTTATCATCTGATATATTCGAACTTTTATGATGCAAACTAATATGAATGACGAACTGATGATCGCAGCTAACACAGATCTAATAATCTGATTTCACTTGATGTAATTTGCATTTGATAAGGTCGCCCTTCTCTGTTATATTCGCCCTTGATAATGACGAGCTTCTCTGGTTATATACGCACTTGACAATGACGAGCTTCTCAGATGTATTAGCGCTGGGCACGATTGAACTTTATGTGAATAGCTGAACTGCACTGGATGGTACGCCCTATATGAAGTTCGCTGATTACCATAACCGAACTCTGTTGTACCCCTCACAATGGGCGAGTCAAGGTATATATATACATCTTAGTGAGGTTGCACCTCTTTGCTTATCAAGGTCGGCCAGAGCAAATGACAATTACAATTTAATAAAGTCCGCCTC
>VDFB02190297.1:0-15069 GCA_007258455.2 Sequoia sempervirens
GAATCCCCAATTGAATTGCAGAAAGAATTTGTTTTTCATAGTCCAGTGTTAGTAAACAAAGCAACTCAAACAAACCATAGACTACAACATTAATGAAAAGAAAACACTGTACATATTTTCCCAACATCATATCTATTTCTGACTGCCTTGCCTAGATATTTAGTTGGCTTCCAGCACAGAAGTTCCCAAGTTTTGGGAAACAGATACTTCCTCACTCCACTTGTTAACATTTTTCTTTTCTCCAGTTCTTAATGGTTGTTCAAGATTTACCATAAAATACAACAGTAATGAAAAGAGAAAACTGTTTTATATTTTCCCAACATCATAAGTATTATTAACTGCTTTACCTGTAAAGTCAGTTCACTTCTAGCAAGTTCCCGAAATTTTAGAAAACTTATACTTCCTCAATCCACTTGTGCCTATTTCTCTTTTCCATTTTTTAATGGTTGAGGATAGATGTAAACAGATCAGCGAAGGAGAATTTGATAAAGAATAATCAACAAGGATAGATGTAAACAGATCAGCGAAGGGAATTTGATAAAGAATAAACTACAGACAAAAAATTTGGTAGTACAAAGAAAAAAACAGAAAATAGAAGTTATGGAATATTAAAAGGAGATTTTGTCAAAAGGCCAAGACTGGGACAAGATCAATATTAAAATTTTGTCTCGTCATTCAGCATCCATCTTTCATGTTCTACCATTTTGATTTGAATTCCTTACAAGCTTTTAGAGTGGTATACAGTATCCAATTTTTTAACTGTACATTTACAGTAGCAACCTACTCTGCTGTAATCCAAAATTCTTTAGCCAGTGATAAAAAACTTACTGGAATAACATGACTTGTATTATGGCCTGAATATACAACCAGGCCATCATCATCACAGTTTCCTAGTTGCTGGTTGTAGTTGTAGCTGAAGGCAGCATCAATTCCAAAAGCTGCAACAGGACCATTTTAATACATAAGGAACATAAATTTCTTCAGCAGATATTTATGCTGCATCATGCTTTTGACATATAGAAATCATGGAAAAGAAAACGTATTATGATGCTCACAATGCTCATCCATCAAATAGAAAATCCACCACTAGCAGCAGCACCAAAGCACAAATGAAGAACTACCACAGCATATTAATTGGACAGTTCTAATTTTATAAATGTTTACTCTAACATGGAAATAGTAAATTACCTATTGAAGGTATATCATATGTCTCGAAAAGAAGCTCAGCCATCTTACTGCGGGACTGGTTTGGATTACAGAGGCACTCAGTCATTAGAACGGGATGCCCAACCTGTTCTGTCCTCCAGTTTATATAATGATTTGCAATTGATTAGTATGAATGTGGCAATACAAATAAATGTTTAATCATACGACATGTGATCCAGAACATGAAATTAAAATAATAAAATGTCATCTTAACATTTTTCTAAAATCCAGAGCATGTATAAGGATATAATTTTTAACCAAAGGGAAAATTATGGCATCAATCAACTGGCAAGATGTAATTCAAAAACAGTAGACTATTTGTCAATTATTCAAAGTTTTATATCAATGTAGAGAAAATCATGGCATCATGTAATTTCTTTACATATCAATGAACTACATGTGAGATTATCTTTAATCTGAACCTATAACTTAATATAGCATCAGAGTTAGGATAAAAAGGTGAATCGGCATTTAAGAAACCATTTCAGGTGGGTTTAAAATATATTGTTGCATCACAACAGATTTAGGATCTACCTGAGAAGATTAACAGAAGAGTTCAATTTAAAGAGAAAACCAAGCGAACAATGACATTTGAGAAGCATGAATGCTGCTGGTATTAAGAAGTATGTTGTTTGCTCTTCTATCTAATAAAATTAATACTTGAATTAATAACAAAAATAACCATACATACCAAACAAATGAGTAAAAGTATATCTTCATTCACACATCAAGTTATTAAAAAAATAGACCAAAGAGAGTCAGCCAAACTACTTTCCCTAACTATGTAAAGGCTATTTAAAAAACTAGACGGTTGACACAATAGCACAACCATCCATCAACCAACTCCTATAACTACCCAAAAGCCGACTGATGAGCACACACTGATATTGAGAGGGGGAGGGTGAAACAGTATCTAACAATCTTTTACTTTTCAAAACTTAAACAATCAAAATAAAAGTATTCAAGTAAGATCTAGCAATTAAGGACACAATGAGAACACATGATTTACGTGGAAACCCTTGCGGGGGAAAGCCATGGCAAAATATTGCTTATATATATATTAATCTTCTTCTTCTTCTTGTAGGCTCCAACGTACTAGAGACTCCAATCTCTACTTAACAGAAATATAGGCTCCAACCTATTGGAGGCTCCAACCCCCACACATGTTAATGTTATGACAGCTTCGGTAGCTCCTTCCAGCTCAGCTTCGCAGTGAAAGTTAAATTTGAATGATAGCTATAAGCCATTCAAATTAGATTTATTTTTGGGCCGACATACAAGTTCTTTTGATATTTATCTTTCATTAAGAAATGTTTATTCAAGGCCGACCTTTGTAAAAGGATTTTGAAATATGTCGAGGCCGACATGTAATGATTTGGTATATATTCGAATTCAAGCTTGTTCATCACATACATAATTCGACAGCTCTCTCCCAGTCCGACACAGAAAAGTGCAAATACTTCTGAGAACAGGTAACAGAAAAGGGCGAATACATCTGAGAATAAATCACTGTCAAGTGCGAATATTGTTTGAGAAGCGATCATTGTCAACAAGAGAAGTTCGTCATTATCAAGAGTGAATATGATATGAAAAAGGTGCGCCATAGTCAATGATAAGTGCGTTCACAGCAAACGTAAAGAGATCGGCGATATTAGTCAGTTTAGTGATGAATGAATTTACCAGTGCTTAATGCAAAGACCTCTTATTGCCAAGCGAACTTCTGCCAGGTGCTATCTAGAAGTTATTAATCTGTTATTACCAGATATCGGTTCTGTGTTAGACCATTATTGTAATCTGTAAATTGCCTCTGTTGAATCATATATATAAGAGAGATCTTTGTTGCTGGGTTTTTCTCCCTCAAGTGGAGGGTTTTCCCAGGGTACATGCTGTGTCATTTTGTCTAATTTTGTTTTAATCTTCTGTGCATTTACTTCTGATCAAATAATTTAACATGGTATCAGAGCGGGTTTGAGGATCGTGATCAGATTATTGCACTCAGATTATTGCTTTCAGCTTGTCAAGATGGTGTATGATCTGAAGTTCGAAGGTCCATGCGATTCCATGTCTCATTCAGCGTTATCAAGCTGTATACCTTCCAACTCCAGCACCTGGATAATCGACAGTGGTGCCTCTCGCCATATAACCGGATTCAAGGGACACTTATCCAATTTGGTGGAAAAGGAATTTGCTGATCAAGTCATCATTGGAGATGATGCCACCTACTCCGTAAAGGGAATTGGAACCTCCACACTTCACTTGGATTCTGGCATATCGCTTCAATTGGGTAATGTTCTTTATGTTCCCAGAATCAAGTGTAATCTTATTTCTATTTCAGCTTTGGAAGATAAAGGATATCAAGTTGCCTTCTCCAAAGGCAAAGTTCTAGTGTGGATGCAGAACTTCAAGGATGCTCAAGTAATTGGAGTAAGACATGATAAGCTCTACAAGGTCTGCTCACTTCCTCTTCAAGCATTGGTTCATGACTCTACTAGTCTTTGTGATCTTTGGCATCGGAGATTGGCTCACTTGCACTTTCGAGCTCTACCCATCATGGAGAAGTTGGTGACGGGCCTTCCCAAATTCAACCCGGAACACGAAGGTACATGCAAAGGCTGCGCATTAGGTAAGAACATAAAAGCCCCCTTTCATAGTAGAGAAAATAGATCTAAGTGTATTTTAGACCTAATTCATTCTGATTTATGTGGTCCTATGTCTGTTCCTTCTTCGAGTGGTTTTTCGTATTATGTTCTCTTTATTGATGATCACTCTAGGAAGACTTGGATTTATTTTTTGAAATCTAAAGAATCTGAGGAAGTTCTAGATAGATTTAAAGAGTTTAAAGCTTTAGTAGAAAATCTTTCTGGTAAACGAATTAAGGTCCTTAGATCTGACAATGGTGGAGAATACACCTCCAGTAGTTTTCGAAACTTTTGTACTGATGCAGGGATTAAGAGGGAGCTCTGTGTTCCCTATAATCCACAACAAAATGGTGTTGCCGAAAGAAAGAACAGGACAATTGTGGAAGCAGCAAAGGCCATGATTCATGATCAAGATTTGCAAACCTTCCTATGGGCAGAAGCTTCTAGGACAGCAGTATATGTTCAGAACAGATGCCCTCATAAGATCTTGGAGAATATGACTCCAGAAGAAGCCTTTTCAGGGAAGAAGCCTGAAGTCAGCCATTTGAGGATCTTCGGTTGTCCTATCTATGTTCATGTTCCCAAAGAAAAGAGAACCAAACTGGAGCCTTCTGGCAAGAAGGGAATCTTTGTGGGCTACAATGAGACTTCAAAAGCTTACAGAATTTACATTCCAGGTCAGAAGTCGATAGAGATCAGTAGGGATGTCACATTCGAGGAAGATGTTGCATTCAGGAGATCCAGAGGGATTCATATGGAGATTGATAATGAAGAGTCTCCTCAGGACATGGAGGTTGACCATACTCCTGAGATTTAGGGGGAGACAATGGAACCAAAGGAAGATCTTGATCCAGTTGAACCCTTGGAACCTACTGATAGGCCTACAGATATTGCTATTGGGAGGAAGAGACCTCTATGGGCCAGTCGCACTATGCAAGAGGCTGAAAACTTTGCAGGTCCTAGAGGCACATTCAGAGAAAGCAAAAGGCCACATAAGTTCTCCAGTTATGTTGCCTTAATGAGTCAAATTATAGAATCTGAGCCTTCCTGTTTTGAGGAAGCATCCAGTCTTCAAGTCTGGAGAGATGCTATGTCAGAGGAGTATCAATCAATTCTCAAGAACGATGTTTGGGATATCGTTCCTAGACCCGAGGGCAAGTCTGTGGTATCTTCTAAATGGCTATTCAAGATTAAACATGCTGCAGATGGAAGCATTGAGAAGCACAAGGCAAGATTTGTGGCTCGAGGGTTTTCTCAGAAAGAGGGAGTTGACTATGATGAGACCTTTGCTCCTGTTGCTCGATACACTTTTGTCCGAACCATCATTGCTATTGCTGCATCTAGAGGATGGAAGATTCATCAGATGGATGTGAAGACAGCTTTTCTCAATGGAGTAATTGAGGAAGAGGTTTACATAGAGCAACCTGATGGATTTGAGATTCATGGGAAGGAGTCACACGTTTGCAAGTTGAAGAAGGCCTTGTATGGTCTTAAGCAGGCTCCTCGTGCATGGTACGAAAGGATTGATCAGTATCTATCAAGCCTGGGTTTCTTGAAGAATGATGCTGATTCAAATCTATACTTCAAGGTAATCAATGGTGATGCATTAATTTTGGTTTTATATGTTGATGATCTAATCCTCACTGGAGAAGATCACCTGATTCTTGAATGTAAGAAGGATTTAACTTCTGAATTTGAGATGAAGGACCTTGGGCTCATGCATTAATTCCTTGGTTTAGAAGTCTGGCAGAGACCAGACGGTATGATTTTAAATCAAGGGAAGTACACCATTGACATACTTAAGAGATTTGGTATGATGGATTGCAAATCCATGTCTACTCCCATGGAGACCAATCTTCATAAAATGAAGGAGGCTGCAGCTAGTTCAGATTTGGTGGATCCTACGTTGTACAGACAGCTGATTGGATCCTTGATGTATCTAGTTAACACTAGACCTGATATTTGCTATGCAGTGAGTGCACTTAGCCAGTTTATGTGTGATTCGAGACAGATACATGTGGTACAGCTAAACATATCACAGAGAGATACTTGCATAGCCTGATTGGATATGGGTTGAAGTATACTTCAGATGTCTTAGACTTGGGAATTACTTGGTTTCAACTGAATTCCCGATTAGGTTGTATTGAATCGGAAGAAAACACCACAGGCTGCATGCTTCAGCTTGGGTTTACTGTTCCCAGTTACAGCGAGAGTCTTATTGCGTGATACGACAAAGTGGTATATTGCAGCTTACATGGCAGCTTCGGCGGTGTGGCAAATAAGCTCCTTGCAGGATTGGAACGTCGTGGGCCCACCATTGATTCATTGTGATATGTCGGTTATTGTGAAGAGCTCCTGCGTAAATCACGTGTTTCATGACAAAACCAAGCATGTTGAGATCAAGTACCACTATATGGAGATATGGTACGCAAAAGTGGCTCTGATTGGTACATGCCGGTAGATGAAGCGGATATTCTCACCAAGCCTCTCGCCAGGGTAAAGTTCGTGTACTTTCGAGATAAGCTTGGTATGGTGGAGAATCCAGCCTTGACTAAGTATGAGTCTTAGTATCAGTGAGCCTTGCTTAATGAGTTCTTCTCTGTGAGAGAAGTTCGAGGTGAAATCCCTTGTTAATGCACTTTCTTCTGTGACGGAAGAATTTGAGGTGAAAGCCCTAGTTTCCACCCTCTGAGAGAGTCATGGTGGATGTCATGTGTGCGACTCCATGACATATCTTGTACTTGTGTTTCACCCTCTGAGAGAGTAATGGTGAAAGTCACTTGAGGTGACAACATCACGCAAGTGATGAACACTTGTACTTACTATTGCATCTTCTTCTGTGACGGAAGAATTTGAGGTGAAAGCCCTCGTTTCCACCCTCTGAGCTGAGTCATGGTGGATGTCATGTGTGTGACTCCATGACAACATCACATGAGAGAGTCTGTGATGATCTTTCTGTGCTTGTGTTTCACCCTCTGGGAGAGCCATGGTGAAAGTCACATTGAGGTGACATCATCACGCAAGTGATGAACACTAGTACTTAACCATGTGATGGTTAATATCATATTGAGGTGATATATCTCTCTTTATATCTGATTGCAGGCAGCAGTGGCAAATAAACTTCATGAGGAGATAATTTGCAGCTGGAAGTTCTCTCCCTAGCTGAGAGGGAGTGTTAATGTTATGACAGCTTCGGTAGCTCCTTCCAGCTCAGCTTCGCAGTGAAAGTTAAATTTGAATGATAGCTATAAGCTATTCAAATTAGATTTATTTTTGGGCCGACATACAAGTTCTTTTGATATTTATCTTTCATTAAGAAATGTTTATTCAAGGCCGACCTTTGTAAAAGGATTTTGAAATATGTTGAGGCCGACATGTAATGATTTGGTATATATTCGAATTCAAGCTTGTTCATCACATACATAATTCGATAGCTCTCTCCCAGTCCGACACAGAAAAGTGCGAATACTTCTGAGAACAGGTAACAGAAAAGGGCGAATACATTTGAGAAGAAATCACTGTCAAGTGCGAATATTGTTTGAGAAGCGATCATTGTCAACAAGAGAAGTTCGTCATTATCAAGAGTGAATATGATATGAAAAAGGTGCGCCACAGTCAATGATAAGTGCGTTCACAGCAAATGTAAAGAGATCGGCGATATTAGTCAGTTCAGTGATGAATGAATTTACCAGTGCTTAATGCGAAGACCTCTTATTGCCAAGCGAACTTCTGCCAGGTGCTATCTAGAAGTTATTAATCTGTTACTACCAGATATCGGTTCTGTGTTAGACCATTATTGTAATCTGTAAATTGCCTCTGTTGAATCATATATATAAGAGAGATCTTTGTTGCTGGGTTTTTCTCCCTCAAGTGGAGGGTTTTCCCAGGGTACATGCTGTGTCATTTTGTCTGATTTGTTTTAATCTTCTGTGCATTTACTTCTGATCAAATAATTTAACAACACAAACCGAACTTCAACCCAGCAAGAGGCGCCAACCTTTATTTGATAGGCTCCAAACCCCACACAAACTGAGCTCCAACACAGCAAGAGGCTCCAACCTCTTAATCCTAATCAATAAGCTCGTATGATTTGTCCTCCACCTTTCTTGTGTGAAGCCAAAGGTTGTATTGCACAAAAACTAGGTCAATGAGGCATTGTTGAGTCAACTTATTGCGCTTCCGATTTTCTAGTTTGGCATAGTGCAAGTTTTTCCGTCAAACTCATTGAGTACTCACAAGTAATCATGCAAGTCAAAGGTCAAAACTCGCCCAAAAACTCACTATATAAACTTGGCAAGTAAAGCTAGGAAAAACTCGGTGTTCAAAGAAATTCACAAGTGCTCAGCAAGTATTTAAACCATAGTTTACAAACTCTCCGATTACTCTATGAGTAGCCGAGTTATCTCCAAAAAATTTGCATGTCGAGTAATTTCTGCTTTTACTCGCGGGCAGTATGCAGATGGATTTTCTCCTGTCAAATTTTTGAGTAATTGCCAGTAGCTCGCAAAAAACCCACAAACTTGGCATGTTTGTGTGTGTATAAATATGTCTGTGTGTGTATACGCATGCAAACTTGGCATCCCGTATATGTTTATAGATATGTATGTGTGCACAGTGCAGTCCTGAGTATACACATACATAAATATCCACACACATTTTCCGAGTATTTGCCGAGTATTTGTTGAGTATTTGCCGAGTTTTTCCCAAGTCAAAATTTTTGGGCTTGCCGAGTACTCTCCGATTCCGAGTATGTAAACTATGATTAATAGTTTTAAACTATGTACAACAATATATATATGAAATTCTTGAAAATAAACTTTTGATATAACTAGGAGTAGCAGTATTGCAATTCAAAGAGAGCCCAATTTAACCTAGAATATCTTTTATTTTATTTAAATTTATTTATATTTTTTAATTTGTTTGTATTTTGAAAATTCACACCAGTGCTCTGCCTCTACCATCCCCAAAATCTAAGAATTTTTTTGCTGTCTCCAAAACCAGTTCCTCACATCCCCAAAACCCTAAGAAACACTTTTATTAATGTTCAAACCTCGGTGTTCCTACTCTAATCTAGGGTTCATTGGTTTTGGCAACTTCAGTTGAGATCATAGGAGTAGTATCAATGCACTTCCCCAGCTTCATGGGAAGATAGCAACATTATGGAAAAGGTTTCCATAGGGGCAATTCTGAAGAACTTTTAACTTTACAATCAGAATTTTATTCAATCGCAAAATTAAGGATTGCCACATATTATACGAAGGATTAGCTGGAAATTAAAATGTGGTTGGATCAACAAGAGGAATCCTAAAAATGGCATCACCAAATACCAAAGGGTCTTAAACAAGGATCCAAACATAACTTTGACAGCTATGGAAGATTCAAAATTTACAGCTCGATTTGTTGATGCAGGTTTCTAAAATATAAGTTGCAACAATATTTAATTTCTAGAGAAGACTGAATTAATAAATTTCACTAACGTTCCCATGGTTTGTCCTAATAGAGATCATGAAAAGGTTGATGGCGCACATGAATGTCCAGCAGAAACACAAACCCAAGTTTGTCTTCAATGATCTTTGACCTAACATGGTTTTTAGAAGTTCAGTGGGATCTCAAACCTAATTGATACATAATGTAATGCCATTGGTCAATAGTATTGTGATCAATTGCATGGGCAGAGTGATGGCATTGAATTTGTAGCTTGTCTTCTATGAGCTCAGCCTTGATCTTTGTTATAGCTTTGAAAGACCAGCAAAGCAGAAGCAATTGCAACAACTGATTGGAGAGTTGCCAAACATAGCTTAGGATAACTACTGTGTTATCATCTGAGAGAACAAACAAGCACCCTATCAGTATGTGCAAGGATTCCACCCTGTCATTATTCCTCCCACAAGTACCTTAAGATGCCTAAGGATGTATTTCAGGAGTTGCCTTGTGCCACCAAATAGACACAAAAATTTCACTGAAATTCCTTTGGAAGAAAGGCAATTCAAGGCGTGGGGATTGTAATGGATTTTTTCATAATCATCATGATATTTGAACTAGTGAACTTCAGTCAGGAGGGTCCATTAGCATATTTGTGTGTGTCTACCCATTGGGACCATTTTTGCCTGTTCATACAAGGCCAATTTTGAGGGTCCACTGGAGCATGCCCCACATGCAAGAGGGAAAAGAGCTTCTCCACTATCTCCTTGGACACCAAGTTGTCTATGCTTCCACTATCAACAACTTTGCAGCATTTTCTCTGCACTTGCATATGGTCCTGAGTAGATTCTTCCTTTGTCCGAGCTCATGCTCTTCCTTCTTTGATTTTAATAACACTCTCTTCATCATGAGAGCCTTTCCTTGCCCCTATTCTTCTATATGCTGGGATGAAGCTTTACTCTCTTGATCATCTTGAGCAATGTGGTTTTTTGCCTCACTCTTTCCACAATCCGACTATGATTGTGTACATTTGAAGGCTCAATGGCCAACCTCCTCACATCTGTGTTAGGCAAATGCTTTACCTCTTCCTCTTCCATAATATCTACTTCCTCTTGAATCTTGATTAAAATTCTCATCTCGAGAGGTGCTAGATTGCCTATCGATTGTATGTTGTTTTATCATCAATAAATTGTCCTCTTCCCTTGGAGGACCTCTCTCTTCCTCTTTAGTTGCTCCACTACTTTCTAGCCAATTTTCCTTTTTCCCTTAAGACATATTGATAAGCCTCCTCTACTAATCTTACTCAAATCATGTTGAACTCGTCTTGGACTCACATTTGGAGCCTAATGATGTATTTTGCAGTCTTATCCTTGTTATCTTCTACATAACCAGCTCGAATATTGAGCTTGTAGAACTCCTCTATGTAGGCTTTGACATTCATCTCCCTCTATTTCAAATTTTGTAATTGCTTTAATAGATTCAACTGCTAGTCTACCAATAAGAATTTTGCCTTCAATTTTGCAACCATCCGATACTATTATCAGATCTTCTCCTTACCTCTCTGCTGTCTATTCATCTACACATGATTCCACCACAAGGATGAATGACCCTTCAACTTCATACTAGCAAACTTTACCCTCTTCAAGTCTTCTGTTGACTCAAAATCAAAATACTCTTCCAGTTTTTATATCCAGTCTACGAGCTGCTCAAGGGTCAAGCTTCCATTGTAACATGGAGTATCCATCCATGTTATGCTTCCTATGTGTGACATCGCTCTCAAAAATGGTGTATTCCTTCTTCTTGGCCTACTACTATTTTTGTTTCATCTTCACTCACGTCTTCAACATGCGCACCTCTTCTTTGTGCTACCTCCACTACTTTCAATCTAGACACCATTGCTCTTAGCATTTTTGCCATATCAACATTTCTCTAACCTATTGGTCTGCATCTATGACCCATGTCTTCCACTTCAACTCTATACAGCCACAAGATCCTCACACCTACAACAAAATTTCTCAGGCTTTTCCAAGACCAAATCCTTTGAACTGCTCCAATAGCCGGTGATGACCTGCTCTGCACCGCCGGTGCGACTGAAGGTCGGGTTTCCTGGTGAAGGTGGCTAAATCCCTGGCAAAGCTTCTGCGCAGTGCCAAACATATTACGGCGGAATAACGGCACTTCGGACGGCGCTCCAAAATCAAATTGCGCGTGCCGAAAATGCACAGCCAACCAGCTGAAGGCCCTGGGGAAGGTGGTGTGGGTGATTGATTGATGGTACCAGACTACCGTAGAACCACAGTCATCCACAGCAGAAAACGTGTTCTCTAACGCCAGCCACCAGCTTGAAAATATTTGAAAAGCTACGCTGGCTATACTAACTTCATCCATTGGCCGGTAACCATCCTTTTATATAGAAGTCACCTTAAAGGCTCGAGATACCCCAGCTAAACCTGAAATCCGCGGTCAGGAGGATGGTGGGCCAGAAAAGAAGCATCAGTCACAAAGATTGCAATGAATAGTAGTGAAGGGATGCCTGTCTACAGTTGTCGATTAGAAAGTGCATGGATAAATACCCACAAATTCACTAAGAATAAACGCCCAACCAAGGGAGCTGCCACCTATCATAAAAAGGCTCAAACCACAATCAGTAAAGGTTGCTATTGCTTAGAGATTGCAGGTAAGTAATTGCCCACAACCTCATTAAAAGGGCGCATCAAATAAAGGGATATGCATTTTGAGGTCCTAATGACGAAATCAGAGATGGCATTTAGCACATCAGGATAGAGTTTGAAGTAGAAATTCCAACCTTAAGTAAAGAGCTATGTCATAGCAACAAAATACATGACAGCTCAAATTTGAACCAGCGAAAGATAAAAACTAAAACACGCGAGATAGAAAGAAAAACAAAAGTTTGAACGTAGCCATTGACTTTTTGGTGGCCTAAGATGTAGGCAACCCGTCTCCCACCCCAACAGCCTGACTTGAAGACCAAACTGAGTCATGGATGCAATATCTCTATTGTTCCTAAGTTTGGAACCCATATGTTGCTTACAAAGAAGATAATGCTTTGGCATGAGAAGATGGGACATATTGGAAGAAAAGGCCTTAGAGCATTGCACACTAAAGGTATGGCTCAAGGAATCTCTAATTGCTCAAATTTTAGATTTTGTATAGATTGTGTATATGGCAAACAATATCAACTAAAGTTCCCAATTATGACTACAAGACTAGATGGCATTTTTCAATGATACATAGTGATGGATTTAGACTTGAACCTATTCCATCACTAGGAAAATCTTTGTTTTATGCTTCTTTTATAGATGATTTCTTCAGGAAAACATTTCCTCAAACATAAATCAGAGGTTTTCAATGAATTCAAGGCCCTTGTAGAATGAATTTGAACATTTTGTAAATATTGTGGAATGGTAACACCAAAAAGTTAAAAACAACTATACACCACAACAAAATAGAGTTGCAGCAAGAATGAATAGAATACCAACGGAAAAAGCAAGGAATATACTCCATGGTGCAAGTTTAGAACAAAAATTCTAGGCAAAAGCAGTAAAGATTGCATGTTATCTCATAAATTGATCAACTCAACATCAATTCTTGCTGATAATACTCTGCAAGAGGCTTGAACTGGTAATAAATTTTTTGGTTACTGATGTTTACGTGCATGTTCCTAAGGAAAAGAAAACTAAGTTGGATTATAAAATAAATAAGTGTATCTTTATTGAGTATAGTGTCATGCCCCTGCTTGAGTAGTAGAAGAAAGTATTGATTAATATAAGCAGCGATTATAATAAAATGAGAGCAGCAATGACTATATTTCTTTATAATGGCAATTGCCTCTGGACAGCGATTTTACTCCAAAGACAAAATAAAAGTGATTATGATTAATATAATGCAATGATTAAAGACAAAAATCTATCATAAAAGCAGCAATTGGAATATATCGATTGAGCCTATAAAGATAATATTTAAAGTAAACAAAGGCAGTTGTAAAGATTAGTTAAAGGCAGCGATCTCCCTCAAAAGATAATATTAAGGGGATAAGATTAATAAATATTATTTATCCCTTAAACAAATGGACATACCTCTTGGATGAATGCATACCATGAAAGGGGGTGTCTCTCAGCCTTTCGTGGGTATAAGAATAAGTGAAGACAATAGCAATCAGCATCCAAGGAGAAATAAAAAGGTCAAATTGTCATCCATTAGCAGATCAAGCAATCTGCAAATCTAAGATATCAATCAGGTTTAATATAGGAAATTGCAGGCATACAATCTGGTACGGACTATAGAGATAGTACACAGTAATTAATTTATGAATAAGTTTGATTTCTCTCACATGCATATTTCATAGTACTGCTGTAATGGATCAATATGGAATCATTCAAGAAATGATTATATATATGGCGTATTTGTGTGGTATTATTGTTTTGCATCTCTGAATCCAGTCAAATCATAGGATGGAGAGGAAACTGAGTTAAATTCTGCAGTTCTGGCTTTCCACAGCTACTTCGATACTCTCGAAGTTCTGGAATTAATCTTGAAGATCCGTTAGTTCCACCAAAGTGAGTTAATGTAGTTTGGATGCTTGTGCTCTTGGGCTTAGATGGGTTAAGTAGTTTACAAGCACCCCTTTCAAGGCTTTCCTATCAAGCCAAACTATGACTGGTTGTTAGGATGGATTCAAGGGGTTTCAACCATAAGAGTGGTGGATAAGGCAGCATGGATAGGGAAAGCAGATACAAGTTTATCTGCCAAGTATGCCACCCCAAGGGTGGAATTGTCTAAGTTTGGATGTTCCTGCCACTTGGGCCAAGGGGTGAGTTGTCTTAGTTGGACGCTCGTGCTCTTGGGCTTGGTATGGATAGCTTCAAGCAGACTTACCCTGTTCCTCATCCAAATCCTATTATGATTAAGACTTCCACTATGCATTATGGATAATGTGTAGATAGTTTTGAAATAGTTGTGTATCTACATGATTTAAATAGATAAGTCATTAATTTTGATCATATGAAGTATATTCCAATGGCATCTAACCTAATTGCAGGATCTAAACCAAGATTTATCTAGCTTAAGGCATTTAATTGGAGAGTTAAAAACCCTAACTACATTATATTTGTGATTCTAGGGCAAGATTTAGGGTTATCCAAAAAGGGAACATTACAGTATCTTTGAGTATAGTGATGGTATAAAACGATACAACTTTTGAAACCTAGAAACAAAGAAGATTGTTATAGCAGTTAAAAAGCTTCCAAAGTAATAAAAACCAATAAAAGATGGGCCAATAAGGTACATATTAAAATAAAAGATGGAGAATTTGAGTAGAAATGAACAAAAGAAGGTGAGCTAAAAAAGCAAGAATTTCAAACCCCAAACTTTAAGGAGATTGACTCAAGAAAGAAAGCAACCAGATAGGTGAAGTCCAACTGATTTTTGGTTTGCTTTAGTTTCATCTGCTACTAATAATAATCCTAACACTATTAGGGAAGCACTTGTTCAAAGAAAAGTTAATTATGGGAGAAATCCAGAAAAGAGAAATAGAAGCCATGGAAAAAAAAAATATGACATAGGATTCGATCAAGTTTTTTGTTGGAAGAAAACCTGTTGATTGTGAATTGAGTATTCAAAAAGAAGTCCAATGCAAAAGGTAGAGTACAGAAGTACAAAGTTCATTTGGTGGCAAAGAGATATCTGTAAGTGGAGAGAATTGATTTTGGTGAGATTTTCTCTCTTGTTTTTTGGGGGGTTGGAGAGGGGGTCAAAAAGAAAAGTATATTAATAAAAGTAACTA
>VDFB02190298.1:0-49635 GCA_007258455.2 Sequoia sempervirens
CATGCAAAACCCTAGTAGCTGGAGTAATGAATACAGTGCCAAAGAGGATAGTGTGCTGGGGCAAATTTAGGAGATCTCCACATTATCTAATTATAGGGAAATACATCATTTATTTATTTTTAATTAAGAAATCACCTAGAAGCCCTATATAGGATACATTATATAGGATACATTGACACTTCAAAAGCCTCTGAAGGAATTTGAGATTATGCAAATATATGTCAAGTAACATTCATAAGGTTTATAAAATCTTGATCACTCTCTAGAATAGCCCATTAAACATGGGTTGTGCTTGAATGCACTACATAATTGATATAACACAACCACTCTACATATCAACTAGAGTTATAGGCTGTTTATTACAGCAAGAGGTAATCACTCTTCGATCATGCTATAATTACATCCTATCTTGTTAAACTTGAGACAACCTGAATGCACCCAATGATGATTGACACCTACATTATACAACCTGAATTAACTACATTATATGAGTGCCTCCATTTCTATCACAACATAGCCACATTAAACTTGGGTCACACATGAATGCATCCTATATTTGTTATAGCACAACTGTGCCACATGACCAATACAGTTATGGATCACATAATTACAGTCACAAGAATCTGTTCCTCATTGTGATCTTATGGTGATTCCACACAACAAAATCTGGACATGAAATTCTCAAAACCCTTAACCTCTAAAAATGAAATCTGATGAGATGTTGCTTTAAAATATGATTTTCAAACCTAGAACTACAAATCTGACTTCACAACTGAATTCTGCAAAAAGACAATGACTACCCTCAACCTAGCGATATCTTCTTGAATTTTTTCTAATTTTTCCCAAGAAAATCGTCCTTAGTTATCAACAAACTGTCTCAAGTAGAGAAAAACACTGTCGCAATAAATCAGGTGCGAACTCACTTTTCTTTATGTCATCCACAATCTGATTTTTTTTATTTTCTAGGTTCGTTGAAATTTTGACAAACGTCGGGGATAAACTTTCAAAAAATTGGAAATTACACATCAAATTTTACAAGCACCCGATGAACATTGAATTTTACATATTTCGTCAGACAGTTTCGTTGTATTTTGTAGTCAAATGTATTAGTGGAACCCCAAGCGAAACGGGTCCCAAACTGAATCATCTGCTCTAATGTCCAACCCCAACCAATGGACAATCCATTTTCCCTCTTGTCGAGACATAGGAAGCCATCAACAAATCCCACAAGCATGGAAGGAAAAGGGGCATAGCTCTCAAACATCTCCTGCCAAGGCATCTCATACCTGCTAATATGGTCGTCATGGAATATCCAGCACAAGGAATCTATACCTCCCTACTTGATGTGGTCATAAGTAACAATGTCACACATCATGGGAATCCAAAAAATCCTGTAGACATCCTCTAGTATCACAATCATCTCTCTGGTGGCCAAATGAAAAGTGTTGTGATCGCTATGCCACCTCTGCTAACGTAGTCAACAATCCCCAATTAATCCTAATCCAAGGCATGTCAATCAGTGAAGATAATCTGCATCACTCAATGATATCCCTATTTTCCTGTGAAAGTTGTGGAATTAGCTCCCAAGTTCGTGGGAATCACTCTCAGGATTGAAGATTATTTAAATCTATATCCTATCATTCTAACATATCGCAATTAGCACATCAATCAATCAATCAAATCAACAAAACAATCAAACATCAATCAATCACTTATCCTATCAGTTCTAGTGAGATTTTTGTCAAATCTCATGAAACATCTATTTTTTATCCTCGCCTATCATGAGGTCAAAACAACATCATCATTATTGCATCTCACCTATCATGAGATCAATAAATCATCTAATATATTATCAACAACAAATCATTGGTTGGCATGATTAAACATCATCAAAATCAAGGAGAAAATAAAAACATCTTGAATTCTATCCTAGATGCACCATAATAGGCTCTCATTGCGGAAAAAGACTAGATACACCACTAAATTAGCTAGATGTGCCATAACAGGCCTTCAATGCACCAAAAGGCATATGTTCCACTCAATTGGGTTGATGCACCATTTAATCTAATGCGCTACGCTATCTCCTGATGCGCCATCAAATCTGATGCGCCATTACTTTGGATGGATGTTCCAAAACTCAAGTTTGATGTGCCATTTCTAATTGACGTGCTACCTTATGATCCTATGTGCCATTTCAGACTGTCGATGCACCAAAATGTGGATGCGTCATTACAGACAATCTATGTGCCACTAAATCTATCATATGCACTAAAACCCTAGGCAGATGTGCCAAAAAATCTATCCTATGTGCCATGGAAAATTTTGTATGCACCGAAACAAATAAAAATTAAAAATTAAAAATTAAAAACATGGTAAAAATGGTTTAAAATTCACAAAAAAAGCTTTTGAAATTCATACCAAAGGTTCATATGTCGTTGGGTGATTGTGTCGCCGCACCCACTCGAATCGATGAGTCTCATAGGGGATCACCAGATGTCTTCGCTCAAAGGCTCAAGATTGCTCTCTCACTCCACAATTTTCAAAATCACAAAATGCACAAATGAATCATTTTCTACTTTTTACCTCTTAATAAGGGTAATTAAAGAGTGTTATTTTTGGTGGGATATTTTTAATTTTGCAGAAGAGCAATTAATTAGGGCAGCTCATTTCTTCCATATCAAGAGATAAATCACTAGAATATCATCAAATCATAATTTTATCATTGACATCATCATAAATTAGCATAAATTTTCAAATATCATCAAAAATTCCTCGATTTATCTCCTGAGGGGGCATACATTCGTTATCTTTCAAAATCATCATCTGGGGCATCGTCGAAATTCTAACAGCACTGGTAAATTTTTCTTTGAAGTAATGCATAAAAACATCACTTCAAATAGGGGAAAAATGTATACATCCAAATTGGTCTAGAGAATATTAATTAAATATTGGTTATTTAATTAATAAAAATCTTTAATTCTTCTATTGTATAAATAAAATTGCAAAGTTTATTTATATAATTCACATTTCTTAATTCCTCTTATCTAAATCACTTTCTTCATGATTTAATTAAATAAAACTAATTTAACTATTTTTTCTTATTTGATTAATTCCCTTTTCATTAAATTTGAATTTTTAAATTCGAATTTTGTCACATTTCTCCATATTCTTCTAACCTCCTTCCACAACATCTTTCATCTCACCATGTGTCACATGAAAATAATTATTCCTAATTTCTAAAATGGGTATTTTCTCTCAACAATCTCAACAAACTCAGAGAGACATGGCTCTCTCTTTCCATTTATTTCTACACTTGGCAAGTTTGTTGTATTAAAGGGGACAACTTCCTTATTTCTCTCTAACCTCCTCATTTCTCATTGTTGATTTCTCCAGACTTGATCTAGATCATTCATTGCTGCCAACTCACCTTATGCCTTGGTGAAATCTATAAATAGAAGCTCCATTTACAACTTTTGCATAAGAGAGCATTACATACAATTACTATGCAAAAATCATCTTAGCATTTGAGAGCTTAGTTTGTATTCTAGCTTAGTATTTAGATTAGTTTAGCAAGCTGATTTAGAATCATGGGTCCTTTGTTAGATGTGTCTTAGTTTTCTTACAATATTTAGAATCATTTTAGAGCATCTCCATTAGTCTAATTTAGCATTGCATCGTTCTATTAGCATTCTATATACAAAAATTTAGTATCCAACACATCATTTAGTTATTTCATCCAGCCAAATCATCACATCATGTTGGTGTAGATATAGTTCTACATTCTAGTTTAATGGCTACTCATTTCTTAAGTGTCATCCTAGTGATTTAGTGTGCAATTAAGGTCTGAGAGCACTAATACAAGATCCTTAAGAATAGGGGAAGATGGAATGTCTTTGAGGAATCATTTTATTGAATTGTGTTTGTTAATTTAGATTTCCTTAATGTAATACATTACATATATTGTGTGTTATTGATTAGTATAATTCACATATTTTCTCACACCCAAATCCTAATATACTCTATGTTGATTGTGATAATCAAAATTCATTCCACCCTTGATCAAAGTGGTATACAACATATATTCTTGCTCGGGGGTTTGGTGAGAGTCCATGAGGCTCCATGACCCAATATGGAAGGGTGGAAACCAGGGCTCATTTTGTTGTGTTTTATTTTATATATTTTATGTAAAGATCTCTATGTTTCTAACGTAAGATTAAAAAAAATTTCATATGTTTTAGGCTATGGTTGTGATGGAATAAAATAGTTAATGTTAATCCACTTTGTGTTAGATTCCATTGGGCATTGCTCATTATTGTTCTCTTGTGTAAGTTATATTGTTTCATTCTCCAGAAGGTGTTGTTGGAAAGGCTATATTGTGCCATGATCCCTCTTATGATCCAACAAAATTGTTGACATTATGTAGTTTTTTTCAATTGTTATTGTCTACCTTGTGCTAAATTCTCTAATTTTTGATAGGCTCCTCTTCAAAATGATGTATTCTTTCAATTTTCAAAAGCATGTTGTTGAGAAAAGATCAAAAAATTTATTGAGTATTGTTCTCTATATTAGCCCACATTGTTTTATTTTCAATAGGGTTTTGTTGAAGATGCTATATTATTTCAATTTTTGATAGGGTGCTTTTGTAAAGCCAAGATTCTTTCAATATTTGATAAGGTTATGTTCTAAAAAGAGTATATTTTCATTGTTCAAACCAATAGAACTTTATTTATAGCTTCTATTTTCTCTCTCTGGTTGGAATGTCGTAAAACAACTTGTTTTATACAATATATGTTAATATACTGTTGCATCCTTGAATTGGTGCTCTATAACAGTCTAGATTTTCCCATATGTTAGTCTTTTATAGTTTTTCTTTATCTCTCTAACACATTCCTCATTTTCTCTCTCTACCTTTTTCTTTATTATTTCATCTCTAAATTGTTTGTTGCATTTCCTATTGTGCAATGTTCTATACAATAAGTATGCAGCACTATGTATCGCTATGTCACTATCTTGTCTACGTCTGTTACAAAAAAATTTGAACTCTCCCAACCTCAGTGCCTACATGTCCCTTTCCTTTCCTATACATCTCTGCCTATCGGGTCATCCTTGTGTGTTTTTGCATGGAACTGCTAGTTAAATTTGTTTAAACGTGGGAACTAAAAAAATTAAATTAAATATAAAATTTAAAATAATTGTTTCTTCTAGGAAGAATAATTCAATTTTATATTTATTGGCAACAGATGCACATGTATATTGTCACTTTTTGTGTAGGTTATTCAATCAATTAATTATTTAATTTTGAAGTAAATGGAAGTTTTTTGTAAGGGTCATCAGCCATGTGTGCAATTTTTAAAATTGGATAAAAAAAGTACACATTTTATCCATCAAAGAAATGCGTTCAATATTGAATACTTTTATAATTAGTATATCTCCATAGTTTTGGAAATTAAAGTTTTACTATGCATGTGTTCTTTGATGAGAGATGGAAATTAGCTATAGGCATCTCCACCTATAATTCTATCACTATCTAGACAAGGTGTAACACCAATTTCTATGTAAGAATTGGTTTCTCAATTGAAGATTCAAGCTACATTATTTGCCACTAAATATTATAGACAAAATAGGGAAATTGTAAAACAACTATTAAAAGAATAGTTAAAAATGATATGTATATCGTTACACATGAACATATATATATACATACATACATACATACATACATGTATATATATACATAGTTACACACACACACACATATATATACATATGTATACACATATACACACACACATATAATGTAACAACTGTATTCTTAATTGAAGATTCAAGCTACATTATTTGCCACTAAATATTATAGAAAAAATAGGGAAATTGTAAAACAACTATTAAAAGAACAGTTAAAAAGCATAGCTAAATCATTGATGAGCCAAGACCCACACTAAACATTTTCGTAGAAGACAAGTATAGTGAATCACAACGTAATTAGAATTAAAATTCAAATTTTCAATGGATGATTTCATAGTGCAATTGGAGATTCAAAATAGATAAATAACAGATGGGCATTGTTTCAGGGCGAGGCGATAAAAGTGTCTAGATTGTTGCCACCACTTGGTACTACATAAGAAACATGTTGTTACAAACCATTTTTTTATACATGTATGTATGTGAGAAAAGATATATGGCATGAAAAGGAAAAACAAAAAACCCATGCTTGTTATCCACCCTACCATATTGGCTTCATGGAGCCTCGAGGACCCTAGCTAAACCCTCAAGCAAAAGCAATATGAAACGTCCACTGGAATTTTTTGGAGTTCCATTTTTTGGAATTGCCATGTATGTTCTAGCCTTGCACCTACAAATAGAAGAGAGAGGTATGTAAATGGACTAGAAAAGAAGATGATTAAGGATTAAAAAATAGTAAATATATATAGCCGAAATCAAGAAACACAACTAGAAATTAGAAATGACGAATAATATTTGCAAGTGGGTCACCAAATCTATTTATTGATAGTGGAGAATTTTTGCACTTACATGTACTCTTGGTGATGCTTGACATCCATAAGGAGAATTGTATGGATTTGTTGGAGCATTGAACAATTCAAAATAGGAAATTTAGAGTATAGTAAGGTTTGTTGGATGTCTATTGTATCTGTGCAATATTATAAAAGAAATCATATAGATTTACCAGACATATATATCAGTATAAATTTTATATTGCAAGTTTTTACATTTGCATTGGATGAGTAGGATATATACACACATATGTGCATGCGAAACAGGTTAATATATAATAACCAAGAACCAGAATAGGAAACCAATTTCTTTATGGCAAGAGAATCATAGAGTTGACTTGAAAAAAGAGAGTCTAGTTCATACATTGCATTTTTGCATAGCTCATCTTTTATAGAGCTTTTCTACATATATTCAATATCTACTAAGAAAGAACATACCTTCAACCTTGTATCAGTATCTTTGATGATATTCTTTTTTCCTGACTTGCTTGAAGGTCAGTGGAACAAACTGCTTTGGTTTCTTTATGGAAGGTAGCTGGTTTGATAGCAGACTTTTTAGAAACCATTTTATGGTAGATTCAAAACTGTTGTTCTCTGAAATGTGTATGTTGTTTAATGTACTTAAGTGTGTGTGTGTGTGTATATATATATATATATGCATGTATACATATATATACATGTATACATATACTAGATGGAAACATGTGAACACACACACACACATATATATATATATATACATGTAATGCAACATAATAAAAATATAATTTCCCACACTACTACATTCAATATTGCATTTACTTTGACCGACTGCATTTACTTCATCCACTGTCATAGTACAACAACCACAAATTGCATTAAGCCTTGGCAGAGCAAACACTTAGCATATACAATTATTGTATTTGTTAGTAGGGTAGAAAGAAGAAACTCAATGAATGTGCAAATGTATATATGCAAACACAAGAATAAATGACATAGCGATTGACAATCTACAACATCCTATTTGTAAGGATTTCTACTTAAATCAATTAGAACGACACAAAGGGACTAAATGTATAGAATTTGTATAGTTCAAAAGGTGCACAGAGCAGAGAATGTTGCAGTGTTGGAAAGTATACACCAGAATATGGAAGAAAATATTTTTAATTTAGTTGCATTATTAGAATAGGCATTCTGGAATTATGAATATGTGCTCCAAAATATGCAAGAAGATATATTTATTCAATTGCATTGTCACAAATCTGTTCTTAACAAATAGAAATTTCAAATAAATAGTGTATCAACTAAAGATATAAAGTATAACAGATTCAAGAGCTATTACAATAACACTTAAAATCCACCACATATATTTTGCACATATTGTGCTATGATTTAATTGTTCTCATAGCATTAAGAAAATACTGTTTGAAATGGGTCTTTCGACAATGCAATTTAATCAATATACTTCCTCACACATTTTGCAGCACATGAGTGTTAAAACCTTGCAACCTGCTATGACATGTATATACATGTATATATAGATGTATATATATATATATGTATACATGTATACATGTGTATATATATGCATGTGTATAAATATGCATGTGTATATATATGCATGTATATATATATGCATGCATATATATATGTGTGTGTGTGTGTGCATTGTACGTCATTTTACATGAGTGGTTTGCATAGATGGTTAATTTACTATCTATGTCTTCTTGTGAAATGTTTGTATCTTTGGCATTATACCCATTGTGGATATTTGAAAGAGATTATCCTTTTGTATGGATGGAGGAATTGCAATTAAATGTCCTTTCTTTCTTGAAAAAATATGCTTGGGGTTAGTAATTTGTTTCTTGTTGGTTTATGGTTTTGGTTATCTATGTGTATTGACCAATGAGGAACATTTAGGAAGATCCTTTATTTAAGAGGTAAGCTCTAGGCTGACAGTAAAAGCCCTAGATAGGTGTTGTCCATTTGTCTAAAAAAAGAATAGTAAAAGAGCTATTATATAGAAAATCCTATTCATGGTTGGGTTGATGAAAGCCCTATATAAAAACATATAACAAGAAGAAATTAACAATAAATTAATCATCTATGCAAAGCACCCATGTAAAAAAGAGTATAACCCCACAAACTTGATTAAAAATTCCAGATGCATCGCCTCATACTAAATACTATAGAGAAATAGAGAAATTGTAAAAGAGGTATTAGAATAACACTAATTTGTGCTTATTATTCCTTGTTATATGGTTGTATCTTTGATGTTGTACGCATTTTGGAGAGATGAAATAGATTATCTCTCTACATGGGTGGAGAAATTACAGTTAAATGTTCTTGTTGTTGTCAAAAAATATGGATAGGGATAGTGTTTTCTCCATTGTTCATTTATTGTTTGCAGGTATCTCTGTGCACTTTTTCCGTTATAACCATTAACATAGGAGCAATTGCAGATTAAGAGTAGTTTTCTAGCTGTGAAGTATTATTCTGATAGCTCTTTTAGAATTTCCCTATTCGCTTGGGTTGACTAGAAAAGAATATAACTTGAATTTTGAATTCACAGCTCAATTCTTACACAAATTTCTTATGTTGTATTAATATGTTTAATGTGGAATTTAAGATATAAGAGAAAGAGAATAACATGAAACATATTAATACAAAATACAAGGAGCTTGAAAGAGATAAGGAAAATAGAATATCATGAAACATATTAATACAAAAGAAGCAAAATGTTTATATAAATCAAGAAATATATAGAGTGTATCTAGCCATGGAGGGAGGGGAAAATTGACTGTATAAAACAGGAAAATATGAATATGTAAAACAAACCTTATTTACACTTAGAGATCTGGGTGTCTTTCTGGGACCAATTGTCAAATACATGGGGTGCATTTTTGCTTGTTGATCTATCTTTGTATTGAGTGCAACATGATACAACTACAAAGCAACATTTCGTATTGTTATAGCAAAATACATGACTGGAATTAGAAAAAAGTATGGAATGGGGAAAATACATTGTGGAATGGCTTACCGCAAGAACAACAGTGATGATTTCATAGGCTGGGGAGGAGGACAGCTGTGGAGCTCTCCAAAATGGTATAAGGGAGGTGCGTAGCAGTTTCTTTGACAACTCTACTATGAAACAAACACCAGAGTCTATCATTTCACAAGGGAACCAAAATAGTTGACATCCTTATATTAGAACAATGAATATTAGATAAACTAATTTGCATGGAGGGTATGTGCAGCATAATCATGGAAAAAATAGGCCCTTAAGTGGCAAAAAATTCAGAAAAATCAGTGTTAGGGAACTTGACGTAAAAAATTGAATAAGTTATCTATATTATTTCAAAAATATGTAAGAATAGAATTTGTAGAAAATTGAATGAAGTTTCTAAACTACTAGTTTTTAAAAATAAATAAAATCTATTTGGTGAAAATTTGAAATTTCAATGCATAGTACTTAAATTTCAGGGAAAAAATAAGAAGTAGGTGTTTGTCTGACCACCCTAACCATAATAAAATGATAATATTTTTTTATAAGATTTTATATAAGTAGAGGACTCATGTCCGGATGTGATGCACATTTTTTTGTAATTTTTTTCCAAGTAAATAATTAATTATGAATTTTTTAGTACAAATTTTAAAAAATATAAAAACTCATATGTCTGACCACCTTAACTTGGTCAAAAATTCATGAAATTTATTTTTTATTTTTTTAATATTATATTATGTGAAGCATAGAAGATTCAAAAAATGTGATACCGTTTGAAAGTTATAGATGTTTTTCAATCAGCCCTATCGATCGGGGACTTTAGTCGTAATTCTAATAGAAAATAAATAATAATTATTTATTAAATTCAAATTAAAGAATAATTTATATTGGTGGAAAGCTGAGAATATCCTCTAAAAACCCTTTTTGTTTCATCAATTTTGGGTACAAAAAATGTCGTCAACCACATACCCTACAAATACCCATAATATTGCCACTTTTTGGCCCATCATGATACTGCACATACCTTGGAATTCTCCAACAGTGAGAGGATCTATCAACTGTGCCATGAGCAAGCACCTACCATTTTGTGTCCGTTGAGTGAGGCACAATGAGGAAACCACGAAGCCCATAAACTCCATGGTCGTTGTGAACATGCTCAAGCAAGCCATGACAAATAGCATGGAATTTTATCATGTATCACGGAAAAGAAAATCAATGTAGAAAAGAATATATATTTATGAATGTAATATATAGGAATAGTGAAACAATGAAACGAAGGAAAAAAGAATTTTGTAGACAAACATTTGTTGAAATTTGAATGAAATAAAGATAATAGAAAAGGTAACAACAAGACATTAAAATCTGTGGAATGAAAACATGGAGGAGAAATGTGAGAAGTCAACATATATAGGTTATGAGAATAGAAAACGCAACATTGTTGGAGGATTTTAAACGTATTAGTCAAATGGAAGACAATTGTTTTTTAGAATGCATCAAAAACATGTGCATATATAGTTTAATATATTGGAATGTTCTAACAACATTATTAACTTATAGAATTTTTTGTTTTCTAGTTATTGTTGGTTCCAATCTTTGTGCATCTTAGACAGCTGAAGTTATTTGTATCTACATATGTATTAATGTGTAAGAACTGTAACTATTTGCTTACACCATTGTATGTTAAAATTAGTTGGAAGAGAATCCTAGGTATGCCAACAAATAGTTGACATCATGGAATTTTAAAATACTTAAACAAAGATGGGAAAATGGAATATACAAAAAAGTGTATTCATTTGAATGCCATATAGTAAAAGCATCGTACAACAAAATCTTAGAGCAAGAAGTCAACAGATTAATAGAATAGAATCATCAAAACATGGAATTGGCCTATACAAGTTGTAGCCTCTAGTTATTTGTGCGTAGTATCTTTGTGCATCTTTGGCATTAAACCCATTTTGCACAAATTATTACTTTGTATGTTTTTCAAAGATTCAACTTAGAAAATGATTGAGAAGGCGATGGCACATAGGCTGAGGTAGATGCAAGAATAAATATCTTGGAGCCTTTTTTACAAGTCATCCTACGGGGTGGAACCATAAGCACTTGGTGAGGGTTGCAGTTGTTCCAAACACATCTCTTCACTACGACGATGAGCAATGTACTTGTTGGTACCAAGCCTAGATTATCTCTCAATTGAGAAAGGTGGATCAATATGGAGTCTTTCAATTGATTTTACACGTGAAATATATATAAAATTCAACCCTTGCCTCTCTTTGCTGCCTATGTTTATTGTTGCTCTATCCAATGTTAAGCCTTGTGCTTTATGTATTGTGATTCTCCATACCATAGTGAGTGGAATTTGTGTTTGAATCCCCTGACTGATAGCTAGGATGGGGATGTCTCTCGGATGTTTTGGGTCCCATGGTGGACCAATGTAATTTTGAAAGAAGAAAACAACATAGTCAGATGGGTTTGGTGGTCTAGAATGTGGATAGTACACAACAACTGTAACATCACCAAGGGATCCATTGACTAGGCCAACTTGAATCCACAAATTTATTGTTAGCATCACCTATTCACCAACACAAAGTAGGAATTCTAGGAGAAGTTGGTCATCATCACCATGATAAAATGATTGTTGTTGTGCCACTCAAGCAATGCTAATGGCTATGGGTAGATTTAATTGTTCAATGATCATTTTTTTGTTGTGGAATGTGACCAAGTCATTTGTTGCAAACAAATGTGTAGCAACATCAAATTGTTCTCTTTCTATGGCAAAGAGTATTTTATTTGTTTGTTTCATAAGCTCTTCCCAATCATCGTGGAGAGCCTCAACATTTCTTATATAGAGAAGGATTTCCTAAAACATTCGTTGCGAAGGGCTATATCCTTTTTGGTGAAAGATAGTGTCTAGGGTTATTCAGACCGTGAAAGTGTGCCATAGGGCTACTATCAATGAGAATGAAGCATAAATAGGTGCATCTATGAAAGGTGGCAACTGGGAAAGATCACCAAAAAGGATCATAGAAACATTGCCAAATGGCTTTGTCTGGTTATCTGGGAATGCTTGGCATAACCAACTATCTATTTTCAGTAGCAACTTTGGGCCTAGAAAACTCATTTCATTGATCAAAATGTATTAAATATACTTAAATTGCTCTTGGAATAATTTCAATTATTTCCCTTGCAAAGGATTCATATCCTTTATGGGAATCTGAATTGTTGTATGGATTGTAGAGGCACATATGTTGTATATAGCAACACCTATAGGAGCCAATGTGAGCAAGCAGCTATTAGGTCCAACAAAAGAGGTGTTCATTTATTGTCGAATACAATTTATCAGGTAGGATTTTCTAGTGCCAGCTATCCCTTGAATGATCATGCAGAGAGGGGATTTGGGTGTAGGCTGCATGCAATGGGTTTGGATTATTTGAAGGGCCAATTGTTGTTTTGCTGAAAGTTGATGGGCTAACATATCTATAGGCAAGAATTGAACCATAGCTTTCTCACGCTGTGCCTTCGCTGATGAGATGAACTACAAAGAAATATTTTGGAGTTCTTTAGGAACATGGTTTGCATTCCATGAATGGTTCATATCAATATCCTACCTACCCAATAGTCGAAGCTAATTTATAATAAAGTTAGTAGTAGCACCAAGCCGAGAGAAAAATTCCCATTCATATTCATCCATAGAAGCACAATAATTCAAATTATCAGTATCACTATCATCATGTTCTTCAATTGTGGATGTAAGTGAAGTATATTAACATGCTAAGGATCATAACTAGCCATTTTTAAAAGTTTCTAATTTTCTATTATCTTTTCTCTCAGAAGACCTATCTATTTGTATGTTCCAGAAAGGTTTGTATAACATATGTTCAGCTCAACAAAATGTCTCAAATATCTCTGTATCTTCAATAGGGGTAGTCTTGAATAATGGGTAAACAAGAACAACTATAGGCTATTTCCTTGGTTTCCATTTAGCCTTTTTGAATTGTTGCAATTGTGTATATAGGCTGACTGAGTCAATTAGGGATAAAGAAGCTAACTCTAGAGGCCTTTGCATATAGTAGAAAATATAGTTTGTTGGCAACTCTTCATCATTATCATCTTTGTTTATATGAAACCATGTCTTTTTCCCAACATTTGAGAAACATGTCATCAGCTTGAAGTAAGAAGAGGCAATTTTTGTAACATATGGAACGTCTCCTGTGCAAAGATGTCACGTTCCAAAAGAATATTCATCATGAATTTTTTTATGTGAAACCAATGCTCTATCCTCAACTATATTTGTATTTGCAACTCTTTTCAACATATCTAGATAATTTTATGATTTTTTCTCAGATTTAGGTACATATTTAAAAATTTATAATTCAAAACAATTTTCCTAGAAACAACTGGCTGGCAGTCCACATTGGTACACCAAATTGTAAGCATAGCTGGGCTATGAATATTTAGGCGATCATCATTTCTTGTTGGTTTGTAGGATTTGTTAGACTCATCATCAGATGTCAATGTAGAGGTAAGTTGCTACTGCCATGGTGCTTTATACCGACATTGCAACTGTTCTCCTTTTCTTCTTAAACAAGTATATTCGGAGCATTTTGTGTGCCTCTAAATTGTGTTTAGAAAATATTCATAATCTATTATTGGATCATTGGTTAGGATCTAGCCTATGGTAAGCAAGCACGGGTTTTCTTTATAGCAATGATACATTCTAAGCAATGCTTGTGCAGGACAACGTCGATTCCAAGTTGAAACGTATCTATCAAAAAATTGCCTTGCTATGGTAACATGATGATCATTGGACCAATCAAGAGTATCCATGTTAGGAGATTCTGGAAGCCAAAGGAAAAAATGCACATGTGCAGAGCCATGATGTTTCCTTTCATATCTATAACAATAATCTTTTGCATACAAAATCTTTTCGATCAACTCCTCATAAAAAAATGAGATCCTATGATGTAAATATAAAGATGTTATATGTGGATTCTGAACAACACTATCTATTAGCATTTTTGTTGAAGGATCTATTGCTAAATGAGCTACAGAAGAGAAAACATTTTG
Organism: Sequoia sempervirens; assembly: GCA_007258455.2. Taxonomy (NCBI): domain Eukaryota; kingdom Viridiplantae; phylum Streptophyta; class Pinopsida; order Cupressales; family Cupressaceae; genus Sequoia; species Sequoia sempervirens. The sequence goes on from VDFB02190298.1 coordinate 14,563, forward strand.
TAGGTCAGCCCATTTTGCGTCTGCATAGCTCAAAGTGAAAAAAATTGTGGGCATGCCAAGTTGTTCGATCATAATGGTTAGTTGGGCCTGACAAGAGCTCCAGAAAGAGTGGGTACCATGCAACGATGCACCAAATTGTATCAATTGCTTGGCCAATTGCCAGTCGAGAACAGCTTGGAGCTATTGCCACAAAACAGTCAACAACTTGGGGATTATGTTCTTGAGATCTGCTCTAACAAAAATAGAGACAATTTTTTAGTTGTGATGTCTCATAATCAAGTTGTAGAGAAAATATCTAAACCTAACATGTTTTCCAAATTTGTGGTCAAAATATCTCATAAGGTGGAGGGCATATTCATGCAAGTGAATTTTAACATTTCTTGGTTGAAGGGGAAGTGTTGCTCTAGTGGGGAACAATGTTGGAAAAGCCATTGAAAATAAACCTTTAGTGTTGTATTCATTAACAGGAGAATAGCTAATTTCAAGCCAATATAAGATATTTTACTCTCTTTTTTTCAATTTATAAGACATATTTTAGTGCTTACATCTCTCGTCTAGCATTTGGTAAGCAAGGAATAAATGATGAAATTTTTGAAGAGCCATTTTCTTCTTGTCCAACATTTGTTGAGCTCATTGATGGCATTAGGTCTTCATCTGAAACTTGGTCTATTGTATGCAAGAAACTGGACGCATCAACAACAACATCAAGTAACATATTAAGAGCCTCAACATCAATCTCAACATCATTATAGTATTTGACATATTGAATTTTTTATTTCAATGCATCCATGACATGATGTTTATTAACATAACAATCATAATTCTCACCTTCAATGGTGGTCCTACGAACGATCACGACCTCAAGGTCTTGCAGCCGACATGGTAAAAATTTTGCTATGATTGAAATATCCTGAAGGAAGCTTATCGTGTGACCACTATATTTAAATTGGCCTGCTCTAGCATGGGTAACCTGTAAAACTAGAGCCACCCTCGCAATAAGCTTCTCTTCAAGCTATGCTAATTTTTTGAGTAACAATAGTTGTGGGCCTGGGTCCATGCCATTTGCGGAGCTGAATTAATGGGCACCTTTTTCAGAATAACACCTTACACATATGGCTTCTAATCCTAACATTTGAGTACACATCCCTATGTAGCTTTACCTACATATCTGACAAACAGAAAGGCTAGAAAGTGCATCTATATGATGCCAAAATTGCTTTAGTAGAGCAACATAGCTATCATTGAATTTTTTTTGAGGTATTGTTCTTGTGTTTGTGCAACAGGGGAGTTCCTTTGAGATTATATACAAGGGTTGGCATCTGCCATTGGAATTGTGTGTTGCAAGGGAGGACTATTACCATTTTGGTGTGCAAATGTGGTTGTTGTGGTTATCCTCTGCTACAAGTATTTTTTGTGGTGCTTCATGCATATTTCCTCTCTATGCTCCCTATAGTACAAATAGTTCTATTGCTGTTTTTTACCCTTTTTAAATTGAGCAATTGATTGGCCTGTGCAACTTGAGTGTACTCGAAAGGCCTACAAGTATACATACAAGCTCAAGTACATTAGCATATATGAATATACATATATACCCATAGATATATTTAAAGTGGCAATTATACATAAACATATAACAAAATATATATGTCTATCCATCTGTATATGAATCAATATTCGTGAATGACCAGAAAAGGAATAGCATAGTTTGAACATTAGGAAATATTAAATTGTAGTTGAATCTTGTCCCTTTTCTAAAAAAAATATATTTAGGGTTGTGCCATAGAAAATTGGCCCCTCTTGAGAAAAGAGACAATTTCACGCATAATTAGACCTACTTTTGAGTCCTTTCACATCATTTTCCCTTCAAAACATCATTTATAGGCCCCTTAGACCTATTAATTTTGATCTAGATGCCTGTTTTACCTGAGAAATCATATAAAACCTGACAAACAACATTTAATAACATCATATCCTGAAAACCTACCTTTAAAAAGTAGTAGTGGGACCCATTCACTGCCTTGGCTGAATGAGTCCCCTCTGGTGGGACCCATTTTCCAAGGGTGGCAAATGAGTCCCCTTTTGAGGGTTGATTCAAATTTGAGCGAGAAATTAATAAATTTAACTTTATTTTTGGTGAATGTCAACCTCTTAGGTCTAATTAATGGTAAAATAAGTTGTTGTTGGCTATAAATACTTTTTTTAATTCATTTTACACAATCGTTTGCAATCTTTCATTATCCCTCATCATTTTTCAAGAGAAATTCATAAAGTCACACATTCTACAACAAGTTTTATGAACAAAAGTTGAAGTTTTAGGACAGAAAACTAGGGTTTTTGCAGGTCTTGAAGCTCACTTTATTATTAAGATCTAACATTGCAAAGGCTTGAAAATGGATGCCTATGGTGAATCATGAAGAAATCTAGGGTGAAGAGGTGCAACTATCCACTAAATCATGCCTAAGGACTTGGTTTCCTAATGCTTCCATCTTCCATTTTCAATCTATCTTCAGATTAAGGTTTTCATTTTTATTTCAATCATTTGTATGTCATTTCAATCATCTTTTAATGTGTTGTAAGGTTTCTAGGGTTTGATATCTTGCATCATATTTTTTTTCCTTGCATCTCCTATTCTAGAGCAATAGAATAGGGTTTATGTTATGATTCAGACTTTCCTAGTCTTTAACACATCTAAGGCTAGGGTTTTATTCACATATTTTTCTATTCAAGGTTTAATTACCCATTTAGGGGTTTGACTGAGGAAAACCCCCCATTAGAAAAACAATTTTAAGCTATTTTGTAGGAATTTTCTGATATCTAAGATCGGTTTCCATCAGAAATTGTTGTATAGGTGTCAAGGTGCGGAACAAAGTTTTGAATTTGCAGGGATTTGAAAGTGGAATAATTCACCATGCTTGGTGAATGAGTCCTCCTTGAGGTATAGATTTGGTGTTAGATTCAAATCCAGGTTACAGAGCATCAAAAACATCTTTTGTGCAGAGAAAGTCCTATCTTGGGACTAATTCGCCATGGGTGGGGAATGAATCCCAGTTAGCTAAAGTTCCAAACTTATTAGCATTTCAAATTTTCTTCACAACCTTCAGTAGTTTACCAAGTGCACTCACTCTAAAAAATAGCTTTATATTTAGTTAAATTTGCATGTTCATTCATTCTTTTAGGTTTATTTGCAAACAACACTGTGTTTTCAAACATTGTTTAGATTTTAGTTTTACATTCATCTATATTCATCTAGATCAATTATTTTCTTTTGGTTTACTATATTTAGGTATAATAACATCCGTCATAACATATTTGAGTGAACTAGTTAGATTCTTTGGCCTTTTTCTCTCTCCTTTTAGGTAAAAAACCTAGAAGTGATAGAAAGACTTAGGGTGCCAAAAATATACGGTTCAAGGGTTAGTAGTTTTTTTGGCCTCCATTTATTATTTTAGTTATGAGTATGCATCATTTCCATTGGACGGGTTAATATAGGATCAATTGCATATTATGAACTTGGTGGATATAAAATTAGTTTCATGGCTAATATATACGTGTATTAAAACATGTATACATATGTGAACATATATACATGTATACATATACATACATTATGCATATACACTGACATACATATACATATACATACATATATACATATATGTACATACATATACATATATGACTTGGCAACCTTGGTACAGGGAGGGATGGATAGTAAGTCTTTGCTCATGCAATGCTTAATGCATTATGTCGTTGCTTCACAATGGAAGCAAGCAAAGAAAAACAAATGCGAGCGGATGGAGTAAATGCAATATTGAATGTTGCAGTGTGGGAAACTATACTTTGATTAAGATACATTGGAAAAAGAGTCATTCTGGCATTAATTTAGTAGTAAATAGGAAAAATTTATTGTCTACATATCTAATCTATCATATTGTACTATTTCTTTTTGCATATACATAGACATACACATATGCATATACATACACATATGCATATACATACACATATACATATACATATGCATGCATGCATACACATACATACATGTACATATACAAGCATATACATACATATACATATACATATATGCATATATACATACATAAACATATATATATATATACATAGACATATATACACATATACATACATACATACACACACACACATATATATATATATACATATAGAATATTAATTTTTGCAGTGTCAGAAGTTGTACTTTGATTAGGTTACATTGTCAAAAGAGTCATTGTGCCATTGATTTCATAGCAAATGCACAAAATTTGTTGTCCGAGTCATATCTGATCTATCATATTGTATTTTTTTTTGTATGTGCATAGACATACACATATGCATATACATGCATACACATACACATACACATATACATATGCATACATGCATACATATACATGCATATACATATACAAAAATGTACATACATATACATATATATACATATATATACATATATATACATAGACATATATACACATATACATACATATACATATATACATACACATATACATATACATATATATACATACATATACATATAGATATACATATACATGAAATCCATCCTTTGATATGCTGGAAAATAGGAATGCATATCTAGTTCCACATCTATATGCTTTCTCAAGATGACCCATGTACATAAACACCTAGAAGCGAAGAGAACTGGAAACAATAATGCCAAATTTGCAACAAGTATAACATAAAGTGAAATCATACTTACGGAATCAGGTTTCGAAGACTAGGGGGTCACGCCCTCAGAGCTAGGCTCCACAGGGGCACCAACGGGTGTTGCCAACAAATCAATATTGGATGGCTCTACGAACCCATCCACAAATCCTGCTTCCATAGACATAGTTCCACGAACTTATTTGCAGCCACAAAATGTTGCAATTTGAGTTCACTAATTGACATCTCCATTTCACAATTAAAAAAAAAGATTACCGTACTACAACATCCAAATGGTAATTACTAGATAACTTAGAAATATCAATTTATAACCATTCCACTTTTGATACTATTGAAAAACACAGATACAACAACAAGATTATAACTCCACTTTTAATGCTATGCAAACTCTAGGGGATACAACAACAAGAATAAAAATAATAAATGTAAATGTATATAACCCCATATGTATCTCTCTATCTTTGGGGCTGCTTATATGTGTGTGCATGCAGGTTTTTATTATTTTTATATATGTGTATTTATGTAGATTTTAAATTTTACTATGTTATGGCAAGAATCATATGGTGCAATAATCTATCCAAAATGTGTATAACATCACAGGCTTAATTGGAGATTCGTCCTACATTGATTCGTATTCAATATTATGGACAAAAAATTTATACAAAATACCAATGCAAAATGACTTAAAGGTTCCATAGCACAGTAGTTTGGGAAACCTCTATTTTGTTATACAAGAGACCCAAGGAAAGCGATTCTTACAATACTATAATTTTAAAGCAACACCACTATGGCTCTTTTGACAATTCAACTTAATCAATATATTTTCCTTCCTTAATAACAAAAAACAACAAATACTCAAGAATCAGACATATGTCATGCTTGAGTGTTTTCCTAATAGTTATTTTATGATTTTCCTATCTTTCTATAATATTTAATGCCAAATAATGTAGCTTGAATGTAGAATATATGCATGTATATATGTGTATAAGTAATCAAGTCCATATATGCATTGAAGTTCCCCTTTATCAACACATTTATGCACACACACATATAAGAAAATATATCTATCCATATGTACATATGTATATATGTGTTTATATACACAGTGCTATATCTAAATACTTGTGTATAGTATATTTATTTATCACCATCTAATTTTTGCACTTGGAATTTATAATGGCAAGAAACATCAAAATTATTTTTCCCCTTAATTAACCAACTGGGAAGGCTACAAATTCAAACCTTTTTGGTTTCTTATACCATATTGTCTACTTTGAAGTTTGGCATTAGTATAGGTAGCTAAAGGGTTGAATTTATAGATTTCTCAGCAAGTCAGCTAAGGGAAAATCCAGTTTGGATGCTTACTTATATTAAAATTTTCAAAAGATTTTATCACATGAAGGGAAAGATTTTGGATATACTCTTAAAATTTATGTAATTTTTTTTGACATAATTTTTTTTTTTAATTTATTAATATTTGTCACAATTTTTTTTTTGGTATATAGGTGGATTGATCATCAAACTGAAGTCATGGAGGGGACATCTCAATACTATATCATTCGATTCTATGGTTGCATTGTGGTGATTTTTACACAACATAGACAATACTTATACATGTTATTTTAAACTTTACTTAAAATTGCAATCTACATAAATACAAGTAAACATAGTATGCAGACCCATTTAGATATACATATGTATGTATATCTTTGTAGATACATATATGCATATGTATATAGGCCTTGTTTGAAGACCTTGTCTTGTACAAATATGTTTAGTATGGGTTTCCGATCATCCGTGATGTATTAGGGTAGGAGAATAATTATATGAGGTGACCCTAAATCTTTTTTATGTAAAAAATACCTTGCTAATTTCTTTGAACTTATATATAGAAAAAAAAAATTGAAACATATTGATACAAGATTCAACCTACATCCTTTATTAGTAAATATTGAAGACAAATGGAGAATTGTATAAGAGGTATTAGACCCTAAGATGGAAACTAGCTATAGGCATCTCCACCTGTAATTCTATCACTATCTAGACAAGGTGTGACACCAATTACTATGTAACAATTGGTTTCTCAATCAAAAATTCAAGCAACATTATTTGCCACTAAATATTATAGACAAAATAGGGAAATTGTAAAACAACTATTAAAAGAACAATTAAAAATCATAGCTAAATCATAAATGAGCTGGAACCCACACTAAACATTTTCATAGAAGACAAGTAGGCTGTGTAAAACTTGTTTTGTCAATTCAAATTTGAAGCTACATTCTTTGGCACAAAAACCATATTAAATAGAACTCATAAACCCAATGAGTACCAATAATCTACACAACCTCCCCACAATGGCACAAGCTTAATCAAAAATTCAAGCTACATTGCTTGGGAGTAAATTTTGTAGTCAAATAGAGAATTTGCAAAAGAGATATTGCATGACAAATCCTCTTGCCGGTGAAGCCGACGGGGAACCCGCCAGAAATTTCAAAAAAATAAATTGAATAGATAAAAGAGATATTAGAAACAATAACACTTACCAGCTACCAAACTAATTTTATATCCAACCTATTCATAATTTTCAAATGGTCCTATATTAATACATCCAACAACACGAATGTTGCAAATAGATAACCAAAACAATAAATGGAGGGCAAATAAAAATACTAACCCTAAGCATATTTATTGAGCAAACAAACAAGATTCAACTACAATTGCTCCTATGGTAATAGGTATAAGGCCAAAAATGGACAGGGATAAACTCACTCGCATCCCAAGCAAGTGCTTGTCAAAAAATATGCACATTATGTGATGGTCATGTAGGCTACTTTAATGGAAAAGTTATCAAGACATCAATAGGAATAGTCCTTGAGATTAACCCTTCTATTCCTAAGGAAAACACTCTTAGATCCAAGGGCCCAATTAAAGTAGACCAAGTGGCTTCAACTTCTTCTGCACCTAATAGGCTACATCCATCAAATGATAGAGTTACTATTGCATTTATCTTAAACAACTCCCTCGATTTGGCGGAAACTGTTGAAGCATTTTTAAAGAAAACATTCAAATTGCAAAACCTGAGTCTTTTTATTACCCTGCTTTCCCCTTGTTGGTTAATGGTAAAGAATGCAAAAGGAAATGCACATGCCCCTGAGCTGATGTTTGGTTTTGTGATCATTTCTAGATGGAAATTGAGGAATGCAACTATCGCTATCTTTTGCAGTTAAAGCTACAAGACCATTCAGGAAGCCTTTGGTGTATTGCTTTTGATGAAGCTGCCACTAGTTTGTAGAAAATTCTAGCAAAATACCTCTACACATTGTAGGACATCTCTAACTCTACAATAGATCTTATTTTTATAAGAGCTATATTAGGATGATACTTACGAATTAGATGTATGTCATTCTCTAGTGTTTTCCTTATAGTTTTTTTACAATTTTCCTATTTGTCTATAATATTTAATGCCAAATAATGCAGCTCAGATTTATAACATATTCATGTATATATGTATATATATGTGTATATATATGTACATATATGTATAATATATATATACCCAGTACCATAGGAGCAATTGTAGTTAAATGTTCTTTCTTTCATTGTTGGTCTATTGTTTTCATTATTTGTGTATATCTTTGGCGTTGTAGCCATTGCCATAGGAGGAATTGTAGCTATCTGTGTGCAGGGTTTATGGTTGTATGAAACCATGGATGTATTGGAGTTAAAATTTCTGTGGTAGTTGTTTAGTGTTATTCTAGTAGGTCTTTTACAATTTCTCTATTTCTGTATAATATCTAGTGTCAGGTGATGCAGCTCAAATTTTCAAAGGAGCTTGTGGAGTTATACTGACGTTTGCATGGGTTTTTTACATAGATGATTAGTTTATTGTTAATGTATTCGTGTTATATGTTTCTACCTTTGGCATTATACCCATTTTCAAGACTTGAAAGAGATTATTGCTCTTTGTCGGTGGAGAAATTGTAGTTAAATCTTCTTTATTTTGCCAAAAAAAATGGTTGGGCTCAGTAATTTTTGTCACCCTTCTTTATTATTTCTAGTTACACACACACATATATATGCATACTTTTACAATTTCTCTATTTCTATATAATATCTAGTGTCAGATGATGTAGCTCGAATTTTGAATCGAGCTTGTGGGGTTATACTGATGTTTTCATGGGTGTTTTGCATAGATGAAAGAATACAAAAGAAAATGCACATGCCCCCGTGCTGATGTTTGGTTTTGTGATCTTTTCCAGATGGAAATTGAGGAATGCAACTATCACTATCTTCTACAATTAAAGCTGCAAGACCATTCAGGCAACATTTGGTGTATTGCTTTTGATGAAGCTGCCACTAGTTTGTTGCAAATTCCAGCAAAAGACCTCTACACATTGTAGAACAACTCTAACTCTACAACAGATCCTATTGATTTAAGAGCTATTAGGATGATACTTACGAATTAGATGTATGTCATTCTCCTGTGTTTTCGTTATGTAGTTTTTTTACAATTTTCCTATCTATCTATAATATTTAATGCCAAATAATGTAGATCAAATTTACAACATATTCATGTATATATGTATATATATGTGTACATATATGTATAATATATATATATATACCTGGTACCATAGGAGAAATTGTAGTTAAGTGTTCTTTCTTTCGCTGGTGGTCTATTGTTTTCATTATTTGTATATAACTTTGGTGTTGCAGCCATTACCATAGGAGGAATTGTAACTATTTGTGTGTAGGGTTCAGGGTTGTATGAAACCATTTACATAGTGGAGTTAAAATTACTCTGGTGGTTGTTTAGTGTTATTCTAGTAGGTCTTTTACAATTTCTATATTTTTGTATAATATCTAGTGTCAGGTGATGTTGTAACACCTACCACGAAACCCTAGAGAATGTCGCACACATTATGGAAATGAACAATTTTTTTTCTTAAAAGTGTAATTAAACAAGTAAATTAAACTACACTAACATATACATTCTCTAAGGTACATGACATCGCTTAATAAAAAAACCCATAACTAAAAAAAGTACCTAACATAATGTATAATTATTACTCATGAATTAAAGATCATTCATCCAGTAACATTAAAATACATCTCAAAAGAAATAAAGTACATTAAAGATTCATTCTCACATTGCATTCATTCAATATAACATTTACAATACTCATTTCCAAATGAGGTAGTTCATACAATACTGTTACAATTACAAAATTACATAAATTCTCCTCGAATACAATTGAGGACTAGTACATTTACAAGGTATCCAACTAATACACATGAAACACAAGAGAAAGAACATATCCACTAGTACACACAATCTCTCCAATCAGGAAGTACCCACCATCACAAACAAGAACTAGGGACCCAACGGTGTAAAGTGAACGTTCCACCCAACCAAGTGGTACCCGAAGACCCACCCCTGTGCTAGGAGATAGTAAAAGAGCTTCCTAGGCATAACCTACAATCTCTAGACATAGGCAATAAATGATACTAAACTACACGCATACAATACTAACATGAAGGTTACATTGCTTCCAGAATATAACAACCAAAAACACAATACAAATAGTCAGTCTATTTGTATTGTGTAGTTGATCATTATATTCTGGAAGCAATGTAACCTTTATGTTAGTATTGTACTTTTGTGGTCTATTTCTATAAAGTTGGTATTGGTTATTGGTTTGTGTGCACCTTGTCTACCCATGGTTAGTGGATTAGTTCCTTATGTTGTTAGTAGGGGAGTGGATCTTCAAGAGGGCTGACACAGAAAGTGGTGCTTGGGTAACTCATGTAGAGTTAGTTAATTCAGTGGTAATTAAATAAATGTATTAGAGGAAAAGGGTAGTTTAAAACACTTAACTTGTTATAAGTTCCTCGCTCATGGACTCAAGGGCTTGTTTAGACTTGGGATGAGACGAGAAGGCCTAGAATGGAAAGATCATTATCTTGTCTCTATGAAAGATAATTGATTTCCGCACTAGTTTGTATGTGGGGCTGGGTTTCATGAGAGTTCACCAAGGTAACCCAAGATGGGGGCCGGAGCCTAGGAAGATTCACAAGGGTAACCCATGCAACTTTGTGATGACACTCCTCCTATGACAACAGTCAATCTGTTTGTATTGTGTAGTTGATCATTATATTCTAGAAGTAATGTAATCTTCATGTTAGTATTGTACGTGTGTAGTTTAGTATCATTTATTACCTATGTCTAGAGGTTGTAGGTTATGCCTAGGATGCTCTTTTACTATCTCCTAGCATAGGGGGTGGGCCTTTGGGTACCACTTGGTTGGGTGGAACATGCACCTTACACCATTGGGTCCCCAGTTCTTGTTCATGATGGTGGGTATTTCCTAATTGGAGAGCTCGTGTGTACCAGTGGATATGTTCTTTCTCTTGTGTTTCATGTGTATCAATTGGATACCTTGTAAATGTACTACTCCTCGATTGTATTTGAGGATAATTTATGTAATTTTTTAATTGTAACAATATTGTATGAACTACCTCATTTGGAAATGAGTATTCTAAATGTTATATTGAATGAATGCAATGTGAGAATGAATCTTTAATGTACTTTATTTCTTTTGAGATGTATTTTAATGTTATTGGATGAATGATCTTTAATTAATGAGTAATAATTATATGTTATGTTAGATACTTTTGTTAGTTATGGGTTCTGTTATTAAGCAATGTTGCATACCTTAGAGAATGTATTTTTTAGTGTAGTTTACTTTACTTTTTTAATTACACTTTTTAGAAAAAAAATTGTTGTCAGGCATTACAAATGCAACTTGAATTTTCAAAGGAGCTTGTGGCATTATATTGATGTTTGCATGGGTGTTTTGCATAGATGATTAATTTATTGTTAATGTCTTCTTATTATATGTTTCCACCTTTGGCATTATACCCATTTTCGAGACTTGAAAGAGATTATTGCTCTTTGTCGGTGGAGAAATTGCAATTAAATCTTTTTTCTTTCACCAAAAAAAATGGTTGGGCTCAGTAATTTTTGTCACCCTTCTTTATTGTTTCTAATTATATATATATATATATACACATATATACACATATCTACATATATATATATATACATATGCATACTTTTACAATTTATCTATTTCTATATAATATCTAGTGTCAAGTGATGTAGCTCAAATTTTCAATTGAGCTTGAGGGGTTATACTGATATTTGCATGGGTGTTTTGCATAGATGATTAATTTATTGTTAATGTCTTCTTGTTATATGTTTCTATCTTTGGCATTATACCCAATTTTGAGACTTCAAAGAGATTATTGCTCTTTGCGGGTGGAGAAATTGTAGTCAAATCTTCTTTCTTTTGTAAAAAAAAAATGGTTTGGCTTAGTAATTTTTGTCACCCTTGTTTATTGTTTCCTAGTTTATATATATATATATATATATATATATATATATATATATATATATATATATATATATATATATATATATATATATATATATATATATATATATATATATAAAATATGTATACATATATGTATATAAATATGTATACATATATGTATATAAATATGTATACATATATGTATATGTATATGTATACATATATATATATATATATATATATATGTATACATATTTACACATATATATACATGTGTACACACACACACACATATATATGTATGTATATATAGATATACATATAGAGAATTAATTGAGACTCCAAGCTACATTAGTGTTATTCTAATACCTCTTTTACACTTTCTCTATTTCTCTATAATATTTAGTGTTAGGTGATGCAGCTCAAATTTTTAATCAAGTTGTGGGGTTATACTCTTTTCTACATGGGTGTTTTGCATAGATGATTAATTTATTGTTAATATATTCTTGTTATATGTTTTTGATTCTGAGGTTAAACCCATTTTGGAGACTTCAAAGATATTATCACTCTTTGCAGGTGCAAAAATCTTATTCATGGCTCAGCTGATAGAAATCCTGTTGAAAACTTCAAACAAATAACAAACACTCTACATATCCGGCAGACATCCATGGAAAATGACTTACAGATTCTAGCGAAAAAGAGTTTTAACATAAACAATAAATACACCATTTATACAAAACACCCAAGTAAAACAACCTACAGATTGTGCAATGCAATAGTTTTTAAACCCTCCAATCTGCCATAAAACAAAGCAGAGGCCGATGATTTTTACAAAAAATTGGTATCAAACAATAGTATCATTTCTACAATAGTCCACTATGAAAGCAACAACACAATGGCTCTTTTGACAATGCAACTTAATCAATATAATTTTTCACACATTACACAACACATCAGTGTTCAAACCCTGAAACCTAGTATCAAAATAAACAATAAGCAGAGAACAAAAGACATAAAAAATAAATTAATAATTTATGCAAAATGACTTACTGATTTTGTAGCTCAATAGTTTTAAAACCCTCCAACCTACTAAAAAATGGAGTCGAACACGACGAATTTAATAATATCCTACTATCAAACCAACACCACAATGGCTCTTCCGACAATACAACTTCATCAAAGTATACTCTCCCACATGCCAGCATTCAATATTGCATTTACGTCATCCTCCGCCATCGTGCAACGACAGGATACATTGGACCTCATGCCAACAAACGCTTACTATTCACATTCCTCATATCTAGCACACCATTCTCCACTGCCACCAACCTACATAATTACCAATGCCCACGTCATCACACAAAAAAGTGGTGCCCTCCCTGCTAGCCGACAAACCCCCGGTTCTGACAAATCCAATTTGCGGCTGGGCTGACAAAAATTCCAGCAAAAACTTCAAACAAAATAGCCTATCAGCTAATAAGGAGAAAAAATTGATTTATAATTATTTTTATGTAAATAAATAGGAGTTATGTAATCACATATATGTGTGTGTGTGTGTATGTATATGTATATATGTATATATGTATATATGTATATATGTATATATGTATATGTATGTATGTATGTATGTATGTATGTATGTATGTATGTATATATATATATGTGTGTGTGTGTGTGTGTGTGTGTGTGTGTGTGTGTGAGAGAGAGAGTGAAAAATTAGAAAGGAAAAATAATACATAGTATTTCTATTTAGAATGTCCAATACAATAATGAAAAACTCTTAAATTACTCTTAAATATGTTGAATATATATATATATATATATATATATATATATATATATATATATATATATATATATATATATATATATATATATATATATATAAACATATTAAAAGTAATTTTACACATTATTTAAACCATACATAAATACTTTTAAAAACATAAATAAATATTGAGAAGCTCAAAATTAACATTCAAAAGGCTCAAAATTACAATATATTTTTCAATCTTAACATTAAATAAGACTGCTCATTAACTATAAAACATATAAAATATATAATAATTGTCCTATAGTTTAAAACTAATGGTAACTATAAAAAATAAAAAAATCATAAATCTACATCAATTATTATTAAATATAATTTTTTTTTTTTAATGAATTCAATTTAAACAATTAATATGTTGTAATTAACAGACCAGTTATGCATAGTAGAAGTTGGTCTCACATATAAACAAATAATAAATTGACTTCATTCAACGGATTCTTTCCAAGATGTATTCTTTATGTGCACTAAAAGTCTACATAATTAAAAAGTCCAAAAATATTGGAATAACATTCTACTGGATGCACTTTTACCACCTCCTCTTCATTATATATAATTAAAGAAATTGATAAAAAATATATCTAGCATGTTGGGATAGACATGGTACAATTATATTTTAAACCAGACTCTTTAAAATTTTTAATATAAAAATATGAAATTGATAAACCTTATTAATTGTTAAAAATAATTATTAAATATACAAATGAGAAATTAATTGGCTTTTGTTAATGAGTAATTATTTTGTGATTAAAATATATTTTAAATAAAATAATTATTTATTATTTCTAAATATGGGAAAATAAGCATTCCTACCTAGAAATAAATCATAAATTTGAAAGTATTTCTTAACATTCAAAAAATTGAAATATGTTAATGCCAATTAATTTAATGAAGCAAGCAAAAACTAACACATCCCTCTTAATAAGTTGAATATAATGAAGAAGATTGAGAAACAAACATACCATCTTGCCCTGTGTCATATTGGTGTTGTTTACTATTTGATATGCTTCAACTACATTTATGAATGGCCCCATAATGGATCTTGCTTGTGTGCGTATTCTTATATTTGTAGAGTCAGTTGTGCTAAGCGCTACACAATACCATACTATTGACCAATACAAATACTTAGGAAAGTCTATTTTTCCAATTTCATCATTGCCAATGAAGACCTAGAATGTATTTTTCCTAGAAAGACTTGTCTTATTGATGTTACAAAAGTACAGAGCAAAGTAGTAAGTGTTGTTGTTAAGGGAGAACTAAAGCTAGTTCAAAATAATAAATTCTTCCCCTACTTGCGATGAAATAGTAGTCTTTAATGTTGATACAGGTGGTTCGTTTGGGATGCTCGTAGAAAAGGAGTCATCCAAGTTGATAATCATTGTTGATTGTTGAAACTGTCTAGAGGAGAGGGGCCCATAGTGGAGTGAGCTCCAATAGTGGGGATAGAAGTAGTCCTCAGTGGGCCTCATAGTGGAGCATCTTAATATCCTATTGCAAAAACAAATTTATCCATAAAGTACACAAACTAACAAATCATATGACACCACATCGACGCACCAATAAAACATGACTTAGTGCACCACTATATGTCTCACTTTCTTTTTTAGCCTTTTTTAATACCTTAACAAAAAGCATGTTGATGTGGCATCATATTTGATGATGTGACCCTAAAATTAAAATTTTAAGCAGGTGAGTTGCCAAATAAACTGCTGTACAAAATTGGGACTGACTTGAAATTCCATGTAGGATTTTGAGAAATACAAAGTTAGGGTGCTCCACTATGGGCCCCTCTCCCCTGATTTATCCTTTTGCTTAGTCATCTTCCACGAATGCAGTTAGTTAAAACTGAACTAAAGTGTTTCTCCACCCATTAAAATTATTTCCCATGCTCCCTATAAATTTGTTAAAATTGTTCCCATGTCTTCAATCTTTATTCCGTGTTATCATTTTTGTTATGTTATTGTTTCTTGTTTTTCTTTTGTCTCCTCATTTGAGTTGAGATCCACTGTTTGAAATCCTCTATAAATAGAGAGGAAATGTAATCATTTTTTGGTGAATAAAAAGAGAGAGTGGTTAGCTATAACATTTGTTTCATGTTATTTTATTCTATGTTTTTGATAAAAGGGGTAAAACAGGTTTTACAGGGACCTGAAACCACAACTTTTACAATACATAAAAGAAGACACAAAAGTCCAGCCAAAAAGACTAGCTACCCAAGAAAGGAACAACAACAACCAAATGCAAAAGACCAGCAAGGTCAAACCAAAAGAAACTATAAAATAAGCACCAAAAACCCCAGCAATTAATTCAGAGTCTTAAGGACAAATTTCGTCTCCGCCTCCAGATTTTGCATATCATTGACCCGCTTTTTAAAAATTTGAATCATCTTCGAAGTAGTGGGGGCCTTGCGCTTCAGATTGGCTCTGGTTCTTTTGGAAATGCCCGCCTCCTGGACAAAAGAAACCCCAGGCCATAATGGAAATGGCAAGGAGTATGTTGAAGGCCAAAAACTTGTCTAATGAATTTTGGACAGAAGCAGTAGTGTGTGCAGTTTACATCTTGAATAGAAGTCCTATAAAGAGTGTGAAGGAAAAATTCCATAAGAAGCATGGAACAGTAAGAAACATAGTATATCTCATCTTAGAATTTTTGGTTGTGTTGCATATTCTTTGGTGCCATCTAAATTAAGAAGAAAATTGGATGATAAAAGTGAGAAATGTATCTTTATTGGTTATAATGAGCAATCGAAAGCTTACAGATTTTATAACCCCATTTCAAAGAAAATTATTACTAACAGAGATGCCAAATTTAAGAAGGAAGAATCATGGGATGGAAATATTGACAGTATAGTTACAACAAAAGCACCAATATCTCATAGTGAAGAAGAACAAGGAAATCAAGATGGTCAATCAAATCAAGTAGAACTAGGCACTCTATCAAGAAATTGTGTGCAAGGTCAATCATCAGGTCATGCTGAGCATTCTACTCTTGATTCAAATGTAAGTAATGAGTCAAGTCCTACACTTTCCTCATTAAATGGTAAGAAAATGAGAAGTTGAAAAGAGATATATCATCAAGGAGAAGAAAATTTGGATTTGTGCTCAAATTTTGCTTTATTCTCTTGTGATCCTATATATTTTGAAGTAGTGAAAGAATATAACTAGATCAAGGCGATGGATGAAGAAATGGATTCTATTGAAAGGAATCGAACATGGGAATTAGTGGATCTACCTTAAGGTAAAGATTGCATTGGAGTCAAATGGGTCTATAAGACTAAGTTCAATGTAGAAGGTAAAATTGTAAAGCATAAAGCAAGATTAGTTGCAAAAGGTTTTCCACAACAATATGGAGTTGATTATAATGAGACATTTGCTCCAGTTTCTAGACTCGATACTGTCAGAATGGTTTTAAAAATAGCTGTACAAAATGATTGGATTTTTTTTCAAATGGATGTCAAGTTAGCTTTTTTGAATGGTTTTCTAGAAGAAGAAGTATATGTGAAACAACCACTAGTTTATGAAGTGCATGGACATGAAGACATAGTCTATAAATTGAAGAAGTCTCTCTATGGTCTTAAACAAGCACCAAGAGCATGGTTTAGTAGGATTGATTCTTACATGCAAAACAATGGATTCAAGAGAAGCAAGAGTGAGCCCACGTTGTACACAAAGATCAATAAAGAAGGTTAGATTTTGATTGTGTGTTTATATGTTGACGATTTAATCTTCATTGGCAATTTTTCTATAGACATATTTAAATCAGAAATGAAAGAATTTGAGATGACATATTTGGGTTTGATGAAGTATTTTTTGGGCATCGAAGTTGCTCAATCAAATAAAGGAATTTTCATTAGTCAATCCAAATATGCAAAGGAAGTGATGAAAATGTTTAGGATGGTGAATCATAATCCAATGTCTACACTAGTTGCAACAAGTACTAAAGTTAACAAAGAAGAGAAAGGGCCTAATGTTGATTCTACAATCTTCAAAAAATTAGTTGGAAGTTTGATGTATCTCACAGCTACAAGGCCAAACATCATGTATGGTATTAGTCTAATCTCAAGATTCATGGAGTCACCAAAAGACTCCCATTGGCAAGTTGGAAAGAAGATATTGAGATATGTAGCAGGAACAACAAGATATGGAATCTTGTATTCCAAAACTAATGATTTTTGTTTGATTGGTTATACTGACAGTGATTTTGCAGTTAGCATGGATGATAGGAAGAGTACTTATGAATATGTCCTTCATTGTGGGACAGGTGCAGTCTCATGGGCGTCAAAGAAGCAAGCAATAGAAACACTTTCATCAGCTGAAATAGAGTATGTAGCAGCCACATCAATAGCATGCCAAGCGGTTTGGATGAGAAAAGTATCGATAAACTTATTGCAAGCACAAGCGGAGTCAATGCCAATCTTTTGTGACAAGAATTCAATGATTGAGTTATCAAAGAATCATGTTTTTCACAAAAGGAGCAAGCACATTGATACAAGATACCATTTCATTAGAGAATTGATGAATAATGGAGAAATTCATTTGGAGTTTTTCAGATCCGAAGATCAGTTAGCAGACATCTTGACAAAAGCATTACCAAAGGAGAACTTTGAGTATCTAAGAGGGAATTTGGGAATTATTGATGTTGAAGTTGTTAAAGGTCAAAATTAAGAGGAATTGTTGAAACAGTCTAATTTCTCCTTGTGCTTAGTCACCTTCCACGACTGCACTTAGTTAAAACTGAACTGAAGTGTTTCTCCATCTGTTAAAACTGTTTCCCACGTTGCCTATAAATCTGTTAAAATTGTTCCCACTCCTTAATCTCTATTCCACCTTATCATTTCTGTTAATGTTATTGTTTCCTGTTTTGCTTTTGTCTCCTCATTTGAGTTGAGATCGACTGTTTGAAATCCTCTATAAATAGAGAGGAAATGCAATCGTTTTTTGGTGAATAAAAAGAAAAGAGTGGTTGGCTGTAGCATTCGTTTCATGTTATTATATTCTGTGTTATTTTTCTCTCTGCTTTCATTGATGGCACCTGAAAACTTTCCCACATGCGATCATACTGATCTATGGGATAACTATTCCACGACCACAACAATAGATTAGGATTTAGATAATGTCAACAACGGAACATATTCGGAAGGAACGGTCAAGCAAAATAAAAAAATAAACTTACACCATATAAGAACCAGTGGCACTGAAATTTTTACGAGAGAAGCCAACTAAAGCGCTGTGTTCGAAATCAGTGGTATTATACTTTGTAGATTGTAGCGGCCTTAACTCAATGGTTGAAATGAAAACATAAAATTGTCTTGTGTATTGGAATTTCTAGCCATGCATAAACTCAGGCTATCGCTTTTGGGGGTCAAGATGATTTCATAATGGAGGAAGTAATTTTTTTATAAGTATGTCGGGTCGACTTTTGTCCACTTGATTCCGTCTATAAATGAATCAAAGACGCTTGCTAAAGGAAGATTTTCAAACCCGTATAAAAAACTCGTCCTTACCAGGTAAACTAGTGTATGAGGCGTCACGGGTAGTAAGTAACAATATTTATTGCTTCCAGATTTGTAAAACAAGCCGCTGACTGAAATATAGGGTACAGTAGAACCCAATGGAGGAATAGTGGAAGTGTTTCTGAATTTGATGAAGAAGGAATCTGTAATCCAGTCGAATTCTCTATCCCTTTTATTTTCTGAAACGCCAAAGCTAATACTTAGAAATCCTTAACAAAAAGAAAGAGCAGGCGGATAAGAGGGTAAAAATTACAGCCCTCGCTTTTCAACCAAAGTAAAATTAAATTGGAATACATTACCACTTACCATCTGGATTTGCGAGTGTGCAAGGACTGAGTAATCCAATGAAAGCTGTGATCGCTACCATGATTAAACTTCTGAATTCCATGACGATCAATGCAAGGAGGGAATCAATAAAAAAGAATGCCGGGAACTCCTATACATACTGAGTTGTGGCACTCGATATTTTGAGTTATAATATGTGTTTTTCCGTGTTTAGACTGGGTTAATTGAGCGTGTTCAGAGAAGCCATCCGTTGATTATGATGTGTTTAGTCTCAGTCATTTACTAGCGAGTTAATTGATCCATTATGTTACCTTTAAATAATTTTATTAACATAATTGCCTAAAGAAGTTATTTTGTTTGGGACGGTGTACATGCAATCCAACCTCCCTGGAATGAATCTGCACGTTACACGTACCGTAAGTTTCTCTTATTTACTCGAAAGCTTTTTTGCTTGTATCATCATTGCGTAGACGCAGTCGACTTCGCAAGGTAGAAATTTATCGTTTTCCAAGAAACCGCAGCAGAATAAAATTTTAAATGTTATTCTCCATCCTCCAACGTGGTTCCTATTTTGGCTCTAAGAAAATTCACACGAGCAATTCTTTGCGGTAACAAATTCATGGCAAGGAAAATTCACTACTAGCAATTCACCGTGTGGAAAATTTATCCCATTATTTTTAATTTATATTTTCAAAATTTTGAATTTTTTTTCACCATCAGTAATTCAGGCCATGGAAAATTCATCACATTAATTTTAATATATATTTTCAAGATTTTGAAATTTTTTTTGCAAAAGAATAATTTTACCAAAAACTTCTATTATTCAAAAAAAAAAATCAAAGTTTTAAAAATATATATCAAAAATATTAATACGAATTTTTCTTGAGATGAATTTATCATGTCCCTATTTTCTATCCAGTCAACTTGAATGCGCAAGGTAGAAATTTATTGTTTTTTTGAAGAAACCACAGCATAATAATTTTTTTTATTTTATTCTCCGTACTCCAAGGTGGCTCCTTTTTTCATTGGCAACAAAATTATTCTTATTTGAGGGTTTTCAAAACAAAATATGCAAAAAGTAATATAAGGATCAAATTTTAATTGGAAATTAAAAGGCCTATCTATGTTCATCTATGAAACAAAATTAAATAATAATTTGTTGAGAGGTATTTGATAGAATTATGGGAATAAGTATAATGTTTGAATAAGTGGAAATCAGAGGTGTATGTTTATTCAAAGAAATAATTATTACATTACTTTGTTGAAAGTTATTTGGTAAGTTCACACAATGGGAGGGTGAAACCACAATAGTGGTTTACAATTGAAGTGAGGAAGGAAAACTCACAAAAAATTGAATGCATCGAAAAAAACTTGATTTTAGGGGTTCATACGAACCTATTGGTTCAACCAAACCCATCAGGGGTACACTAGAACTTGGGTTCGAGCGAACCCCTAGCCTTATTCCTCATCCCCCCCGAGACAAAAAAACCCTGAATTTTGGCACTTCGGAGTTCGGGTTGAAGATGAAAATGGATGAATCTTAACAAACCCAACTGGAATCAGGTAGTCCTCGGAACGAGCTATCCAATGAATATAATTTTAATATGTTTTGGTCTTATTATGTATTTTTTTTTATAGTTTTATTAAACATAGGATTTTCATCGAAAATGAAGGTCTTTGTTCTGTACATGTGGAAAAATAGTAGATTATCAAAAAAAAAATTTGAAAAATATGAGTGCACCAGATATTGAAGTCCTTGATCCAACAAAAAAAATAAAATGAATTTCGATATATAAAAAAAAAGTTATGCATTATCTGCGCTATGTATGAATTGTAATTGGTTTGATTTTGAAATTTGATTAAAGAAAAAAAAATTCAATAAAAATGTCTAACCAAGTGGAAGCACTAGATATCGGAGTTACAAATTTAAATTCAAAATAATTAGAATTTTATCCTTCATGGAAAAAAAATTATGCGTTATAGGTGTGCGTCACCTTTTAAAAATGTTGTTTTTTGAAAAAAAATAGTTTTCGTGGGAGATAGAAAAAGAAGTGCAATTTGATTCCAAAATTTTAAAAATATATTTTTAGAATCTACAGACAAAATGTGATGAGATTGTAGTTTGCATCATCTTCAAATTCTTCACAGTTTAGCTGCTATAAGTGCCCGAATGTGAAGATTTAGTTAAAAATAATAATTTCGATTAGTTTGGCCAAAAATTGTAAACCACTATTGTGAGATCACCCAAGAATAAGTATTAATTTGTTCAAAGGTATTTGGTAAAAGGATGGTTCTTTTTCATAATAGTTTGTTGAAAGTTAAATAATAGAAGGATCAGAATAAGTATAATTTTCAAATAATTGAACTTCAAAGGTGCAAGTTCACACAACAAAAGAAATGTCATATTTACTTGTTCAAAGATATTTAATATAGCAAAAATTATTTTCCACATTAACTTCTTGAAAACTACTTGATTGAAGGAAAATTCAACTACATTTATCCTTTTAAAAGTCATGGATTAAAAAGCATGCTTTCCTACCCTATGGATATCCTTGTCATTAATTTGTGTAGAATCTCAAGGTAAGTCACTTGCCATGTTTCCGATGAGTATTTTTTGGGACTATGTACATGGCCGGTTCATTTATATTTACACAAGACTTTCCATTTTTTATATTATGTTTGAGATTTTAGAGGATACCTGTCAACTGTTTGACAAATTGTCTGAGCCAAGTTTGGTGCTGTGGAACACATTGCTTGCAGAATACTCTCGGGAGGGGTGTGAGGAGGAAACATTGAGACTTTTTAGACTACTAGGAAGACCGGATGGGAAGGCAGATGAATTTTCTTTTGTTAGCATTCTGACGGCGTCTACTTGTTTGAGGGAGATTCGATCCAGGAAGCAAGTTCATGTTTACATTGTGAAAAGTGGACTTATGTCCAATTTGATTTTGATGACAACCCTCGGTAGCTTTTATGCCAAATGTTGGTGTTTGGGTGATGCATGCCAAGTGTTTGATGAAATAGAGATGTGGTTTGATGTACTTCTATAATTTTAGGATACATGTGGCAAGGTAATTGTGACAAAAGCATTGGATATTTTTATCGAAATGCTGCAGGTTGGCATAAAACAAAAAAGCCCACCTTTTGTAGTGTATTTAAGCCATGTGTGATCTTTTAAAATGTGGATGTCTAGGAAATGCACTCCTTGTGTATGAGAAGATGATTAGATTGTGATTAATTGTCCTTTTTAGAGATCATGCATTATATAGGTGTAATCATGATGAATACATAGTTTGGAACCTAGTTTTTGTCATTTTTTTTACCAAAGTAAATTGTGCTTAAATCGCTTGAATGACAAGCACTTAGGTGATTAATAAAGATTGGCAGACCAATGGTCCTTACTAACTGTTTGCCATAATGGTCAAACTTCTAAGAATGGACAGTCTAAAGCCAGCTATTGAGAAGTGATGGTATTTGACATCTTTGCACTCCATTTTTGCAAGACATGTTACCATAAGTTAAAACCTTGGAGTAGTTTGCAGAATAAAGCTCCAAACATTATAGTTCTATTGAACAAGCCAGCTCAAGCAAAATGCCTTTGTATTTTGAGACAGCAACTGTTGTGATCAATGCCAGAAGTAAAAGCAATAATCACCATAACGTAACACATTTTAGCTTCTCTTATTTTCTTATGAGTGAGTAATTTAAGAATCGCATCATTGTACAAAACTTTATGTACCCAGGAGAAAGGTCATAGTTCAAGTTGTAGTATTAGGTGTCTGATATCAATCCAACCACTGCCAGCATGTCGCAATCAACCTGTACATATAGGGGAACTACTAATCATTCCAAAGACCCCCATCTTGCATTCATATTGAAGTCTCACAAAAAAGAGAGGTTAAGAAGCAACATACCCTAATTTCATAAAGCATAGGAGCATACTGATATTAATGGAAGTAATTTAGGATATGGAAAAGTCTCTTGGACAGAGCATAAATTCCAACTCGCGCCAGACTCAGAGAACTATATGTGATATTCTAAGATCAAAAATGGAATTTTACATTGGAAACTAAACTGGAACAAATTTCATAATAGGAGTACTAAAGCCACTAAATGATCCTTATCAAAAGAGCAATCTATCTCAATGGAATTCACTGCACTATTAAATAAAGGATATAAGTGCACATGTGAATTGACTTACCAGATACGTGCATCATGTCACCACCGGTGCACTAGCTAGGGATCTCACATCTGAATGTTTCATGGAAAATAATATCAATTTATGGATGTAATGCCAGCCGAAATAGTAAGTGATGAACCTCACATATTCTCGAGTAAGTTTTGAGGAATCACTGAAAATAGTGGAAACAAGAATTAGAAAAAGCTTGGCATCCACAAAACCAGAAATTTTGGCAAAGATGCTATCTTCTGTATTTTTTATCTTAGATGGTGAACTATAAACCCAGGACTCCTAAGCAGTGTTATAATTACAACCGACCATCATTTGAATATTAAAGTCGATATGAGCCTTCAAGCACCATTTGATTGACTACTTGATCAAAACTAGTGTAATTCAAGACTTAGTGGAGAAAATTATGGATATAGTGAAACTAGTTGAAGACTGCATGTCTAGTGTATAAGGAACAATGTTGTCAGTATGAATAAAAGGCAATTGAGAAATCGCGACATGTTCTACTTATACCTGATGCCATATAGACATGTCTTCATTGTACGAATGAAGGAAAAAAAATCCTACTGAGATTAGGATTCCAGTCAGATTGTTGAAACATAATGCAGCTGCAGATCAAAACAACAAGGTTTCATGTTTCAATGGTTAAAATGCAACAAAGAGAGAAAGCAATAGAAACTGAAACAACTCCAGACAATGTATCTTCCAACTCACCTTTTATTAGATAAGAAAAGATCTGTGCTTGGTGAGCTTAGCATGTCTCTAGGCACAAATAACCACAGGGAAGGAGCTTAATGTTTTATCTGACTTCAAAGGCATCATAAGCATACATAGCAATTTGTAATTTACATAAATTCCAGTCATTTGATTGGGAGTCTTTATGAGTGACTAGTATGGATGTTATTTTCTGGATTAGACCACATAAAAGAACCTCTGCAGCTTGTCCAGTAAACTCACATATGTGGATGTGATTCTCACTGATTTACCAAATTTATTTTATTAATTAGTAAGTGAATCTCCATTCATCATCAATCATACATCTCAAATTTTATTTGGTGGATAGTTATATTTTCATCTGTTCCAATGTTTGGTTGCAACAGAATTCATGTATATTTAAAGGTAAAGCATTCATTGAACTATATCATTCTAAGTCTTAGGGAAAATATGGTAAAGATGACCATGGAATTCATATAAAATATTTCATGTAATTTTATTAAGTGTCCTCACAATCAATATGGCTGCAGTCCACCAGGGCATCCCAATATTAGTTGAGTTGTTCAACAGATGACTTCCAACTCATCATCAATAATGCACCTTAAATATTAAAAAAAAAAATTTAGTTGAGGGCACCTTCTTTCATCTGTTGGAATATTTGGTTATAACGAATTCATGTGTCTTCAAAGGTAGCCTAATAAGCACTCATCAAACTATGTTATTCAAAGGCTTTATAAAAATATTGTGAAGATGGTCACAATCTCGTTGGCAAATAATTCATAGAAGCTTGTAGAGTGTTGTAACAACCAATATAGATGCAGTTCTCCCCAGCACACCAATTTTAATTGAGTTAATTAGGACATGCCTATCCACTCATCATCAATTGTGTATCTCAAATTTTATTTGGTGAAGGGAAACTCATTTCATTTAGTGAAACATTAGGTTGGAAAACTGTAACAGAACTCAAGCTGCAATGGTGTTAAGCATTCATTGAACTATATTATTCAAAGGCTTTGGGAAATTCGCATGAAGATGGCCGCACTATTGTTGGAAAATATTTCATATGATTTGCTCTCAAAATGGGAGCATTTTCTTATGTGAAAATGAGATTTCACTCCATTACAAGCTTAAGTGGCACTTGTTGTTGTAAGGCCTTCAACATGTTCAGCTTGTTTTCTTAAGCTTAGTTTTACTGGGACCTCACCTGATAATCTGGGTGTACTAATAAGGGTGGACATGTTTTTCAAGATAGGCAGGGTATTATATTGTACTTGGCTCCAAATTGTAGTTAATTCAGGAAGTCAACCAATAATGCAACCAAGATTAAAACAGATCTGTTTGGTAAAAAAATGGTTCTGAGAGTGAATCAGTCTATTTCAGATTTAAGGTAGATCTGCCAGGTTAAAAAACCAGTAAAGTGATTCAGTCCGTTGCAGATATAAGGAAGATCTCAGTCTATTGCAGATTAAAGGAAGATATGTTTGGTAAAAAAATCTGTTACTGCATGAGAGTTTACTTAAATATTATTCTAGATTGTTGAACCCATATTGCTATTAATATTAAGTCAAATTGCAAATTGGTACCTTCAGCCATTGTTACTCAAAGCAAGACTACTTATTTGAGATTCTCTCATGTGGACTTGCTGCAGATTTGAAAGGGTTACTTTTGTTACGATTTAATTTGCTAAACTAGAATCAAATCTTTGTCCCAGGAAAGCAAATGGTGGTTATATTAGAAGTTATGGGTCGCATGATGCCTTGTGCAATTTAGTCTAAAGAGATATGAACTCCAGTCTCTGATTTACATGTCTTATGATTAATGTATACTGTTGACAATATAGTTTATGGTCAATGTATAAGTTGGAAACACAGTGATATGATTCGTTTCACTCCCACTTGATATTATGTATCTTAGGAACAACTCCAAGTTAAGGGAAAATTATAAGACTACTTTATCAAACATATGCATTATTCATGGATTGACCATGTATTAGAATATTTTTTTCTCTGCCCAGAAAAATCCAGATTCAAATCACCTTTCTCCGTATATATACAAGGAAAAACCTATACAACTCTTAGCTGGTCCAGAAATAAGATGATTCTTCTATCAAACATATCATAAACTGTCAAACCATTACATACTGCTTAATTTGTTTAGCAGTATCTTCTCTGTTTTTCAAGCACAATTGTCACATTGCAAGAATTTTTGAAATGGTAAATAGAACTTTGTTCCCTGGAAACTTTCCAGCATAAACAAAATTCTTTAGCATATCCCAGAAATCACTCTTCTATAGTCCCTTCTATGGCACTTTGCTTGTACATTACAGTCACAGGGCCTTCCTTGGATTATACAATACTCGAAGCAGGAGGCATAATGCACCATGTAAGGTGCACATTTCTCACTCTGATTATCAACTGAAATCTCTGCATATGGAGGAGGCTCTCTCATCAATAGGATAAGTCACCTGTCATAAACCTTTCCAAATGGATCCTATGAAAAGACTATAATAGAGCTATTTACAAAGAAAACTTCTTCCTGTTAATGCAGGTACTACATGCACATGCATGGACCCGGATATATGTAAGTAGGTAGATAATAATTTTGTTTCAAACTATATATTCAACATTGTATATCAATCGCCTCAATCATCCAAACCTGAGACAATTCAGAGACTTCCATATGACATTCATGTAACTGCCAAGGAATTCCTTTATGATTTTCATGGATTTTAGGCATTGAGTAGTGTAGCTAACATTCATCTCAGGAAATTCAAATAGTCATTATACATTAATGAACTTTGTAGTTGAAACTCACTTTCTCGACTGGGACACATTTTTCCCTGCATTTGACTGTCAAGTACATGAACACAAGAACACTTAGATGGTAAAAAGCAAGCAGAATAGAACACTGCTGCACCCAAGACTCTCCACCTGCATCTCTCACAAGAGCTTCAACAGCAGCTAGTTTTATTTTACAGAAAAATAGTAATTCATTATGTAATTTGTTGTCTTTCTAATCATCTCATGACAAACTTGGGTTACCTTTATTTCTAAACAAATTGGCTCTCAGCAAATAATAGTATTGCTTCAGGGTATCATCTATTCACAGTATATCGGGATTTAAGGGCTTAGTAGATTCTTGAGCTCGAGACAAGATATTAGGCGTGAGTCGGCTGAGTTCTGATGGCGAGAGTTTTGCAGACCTTTAAACGAAAATATTAAATACGAAGGCAAAAATTTTTTTGTTTTAGGCATGAGGCGAGGAATAATTTGATCGGAAAGTGTCATGGGGACTGCTCCCTGTATATTATTTATCAACAGATTTACAGATGTATTCATCTTCGCTGCCCTTACAGTCTAGATTTATATATTTTTCCAATAAATTACAGCCATTGTGTTACAAAATATGGCTTTTAAAGACCTAAAACAGTGCATTACTGTGTCAAAATAACATCAAGCTAGAGCTAGAAAATCTGTCAATACATTACTTATATTGCTACAATCTACCATTATAACTATAAAAAAACATGTAATGTAAAGCCTAAACCGAACAGATACCAAAAATTGTGCTCCATGATTTGAGCATTTTGACTCGTTCGGGTTGTCTTTAATATGCTTTGCCAAGCAACTCAACCCCTCTGGGTACACAATCCTGAAGATTTTTTTAGGAATTTTGCAATACATTCAAAATCTGCAAGCATGGGAACGTTCCCATATCTCGCTACCTCGAATATCTTGTCAAGATTTCCTAGAAATTGACACCTCACTAGTCTTGTCGCAAGGCATTTTATGTTTTCTTTCATCTCCCCAATATCAAGGATCCACAAATAAGGATGCCATGTCTGGATTAACTTTGTATCGATGATTTTCCCTCAAGAAATCCTCGCCGACCACCCATTGCACTGCAAAGAGGACAAGGCTATGCCTTGTTTTGAATACAAATTCCAACCTTTGCTTAGTTATTAGCCCTAAAAAAGCCATTTGGCTCCGGCACTATGTGAGCCACACAAGGGTATCCATACTCATTATATCTCTCTATTTTGTGAAGGATTAATAATAATTCACCTTGATTAGATCCAGCCAGAGCTTCCAGATTTGTTATAATAAAACTATGTAAACAGTCTTGAGTTCTCGTTGGTTAAACAACTACACTTCTTAAGGAAATCCTACATGTATTCAAGCAGATTTGGTTAAACAATTACACAAATTGGAATTCAAGTCGACCAACTAATTCACCTGATCCACAAAACTGGAGGAGGCAAAACTAGCACAACATATCAATAATCTCCAAGCTCCTAGACTGTTTGATATTAATGAAACCATTACATACTACTAAAATAAACCTTTCGAAGATCAAAATTAACTAC
Organism: Sequoia sempervirens; assembly: GCA_007258455.2. NCBI lineage: Eukaryota > Viridiplantae > Streptophyta > Pinopsida > Cupressales > Cupressaceae > Sequoia > Sequoia sempervirens. The sequence goes on from VDFB02190298.1 coordinate 43,546, forward strand.
ATGTGCAACGCTTATCACATCTAGGTCTCGTGAGGCCACATCTGTAGCAACCTAGAAATGTTAATAACAAAGCAAATGCAACCATTAGAACCAACATAAATGTCTATGAAAGTAAAGCATCTGAATTGCAAATATCAACATTCACATGTACATGCTTTCAAAAGGGTTGAAGTTTATATTATAGGCTCTAGAAATTTCCAAGCAAATGCAATTTTCAGGTTCAAAGCCACATTTCGCAACCTTTGCTAGCATCCTCCTTGCACATGCCAAAATGGGAGCTTTGGAATAGGGTATGGACATCCATTGAAGCATAAAGGATAGAGAAAATTCTCCAGATATTTAGTCAAAACTACCCTAATAGACATGCATGCAAAAAATGGAAGCATTAACAAGGAACTTGAACTATTTGACAGAATACTTGAAAAAGATGTCATTTCATGGATTGTAATGATTTCTAAGCTAACTTCATGCGACTTTCAAGCAAATGCAATTGGTAGGTGTAAAGCCATATTCCACAACCTTCGTTGGTATCCTCTCTACCTGTACCAAAATGGGAGCTTTGGATAGACTGTGGAGTCACAACATCTATCAAAACATCATGGAATAAAGATTTTTCCAAATATTATAGTTGGAAATGCTCTGGTAAACATGTCTGCACAAAATGTGGAATCATAGAAAAGTCACATGAATTGTTTGACAAATTGCCTCAAACATAGGTTATCTCATGGAATGCAATGATTACAGGATATGCACAAAATGGATTTTTTGAAAAATATTTGTATCTTTAACTTCTAAAACAAATGAACTTTATCCCAACTTGTTGAATCACAGGAGCCACAAGCTCTTCCACCATAGACTTCCCATCTCCAAATAGAAACTTGCAAGCTCATCATTGTGAAGCTTCACACAAGCATGCGATCCATCTCACCTCTGTCAAACTCTCCTTTCCTGAAATCTCTATTGGAAAAGGATCTTTCTTGTCCCAAGAGCCCCAAGCGATTGCCTTGCGACTCTGTTCCATCATCTCCTATCTTACATTGCAATCTTGATCCTTTCAATAGATGAATGATGAAGGTCGCAAATAGGTCTACTAGCTTCTCCAAAAATGTCACAACCATCTTGAAAGATGGGATTGTGGAAATAGTCAAGCACTCTATTATCTCCCTTGAAATCCTCCTTGAATTAATATGCATGCATTGCCTATTTGAAGGGCTATGTGGCATGAAGCAAAGATTGAAGGGCTACCAGCATAGGATTATTGTTATTGATGTTTATCAATCATGCCAATTGTAATTAATGTATTATGCTTGATAATGTGGTCATTAGAGATTTTTAATGTCTTATACTCACAATGTCATCATTAGAGATTTTTTTAGTAATGTATTGGTCACAAAATTTTTATTCTATATAACTAATATAAAGTCATGGTGTTGAGGTTTAGGTGTTAATGGTGAGATATTTCATATTGATTTTTTTCTTTTATGATATATAAATAAATCATGGGGTTGAGGTTTAGGTGTTAATGGAATTATTATTATAATATTATATTTTATTTAAAAATAATAAAAGTTAGATTTTCAATTTATAGAGTAATGTATTATAAGAATTGAATATTACAATTTTAAATACAAATATTATAAGACAAATTGAATATGTATAATGGTTTTTTATATATTATTGATGATTTTGATTTCTATGTAGTGTATCCATAGCAAATTCAATGGAAGTCACTTTGACATTATTACTATTCGACGTAACCTATTGCACACCTAAAATGCAATAGCTAGTTATTATGACTTTGTCTAAAACAATTGATAGAAGCTCGGTTGATGTTAGTTAATTGACTTGCTCTGCTTAAATGAGAAAGTAAAGTCATTTTAAACTAAATACAGGATATCACAATTGATGATTAAGACAATGAAACAAATCAAATGTTACCAAATGCGGCCGTGCACGGCTTGTTCTCACAAAATGTTCAAACTTTGCAGACCTTTTCTTTCTTCACTAAAAGTTTTTGCCATTGGTATTTCGGAAATATTAAGAGACATCTTTTAATTTTAAATTTACTTCTTGGTGTTGTTTAAAAATTATAATTTATCCCTTGCGTGTACAATCCACTACGTGTAATGATAATTATAAACAAAGTTGAAAATAAGTCAGTCATCAAAACAAACTCAACCATGCAAGATTTTGGTTTTTATACTCGCAGGAACTACAACTATGCAAACTTTTCCTTCTTCCCTACAAATTTTTCCATTGGTATTTGGGAAATATTAAGATATCTTTTTGGTTTTAATTTTGTAAATTTATCCTTTAATTTATAAATAGAATATTTTTAAAAATATGAATGTATGTGAGTAATAATGGCATGGAGGTTGTGGTTAGTATGACTATTCTAATAAAATATGAGTCATCCTTCTTTGGCTTTGAGTTTAGGGAGTTGATCTTAATGGAGATAATGTGAGCGATAGAATCAAGGTTGATCGCATTGGTTAGATAGGTGGTCAATACTTAGGTTTTCTTTTAAGGGTTAAAGGTCTCTTACAATTCTCAAATAGAGGTGATGAGTCTATGATCATGTTAGTATTTCATCTCATCATGAAAAGTTTAGTTGTGGTATTTTCTTTATCAATTTTAATAATATCTAATTATTATATTATAATTTCAATTAGGTTGATAGATTCAGTGTCAGTGTTCCTTAGTTTCTTAGACTCATCTATATGAAGTATATGTATGAACACCTAAATTCATACACATCCTAATCACATCCAATTTATCTCCTTCTAGTATTAATTAAGTAAAAATATTTATTTAATTAACTATTCCATTGGTGTTCCTAGCATTAATTAAATAAATTCTAATTATGTACTTAATCAATTAACCTTTCTATCCATTTTTCTCTATATTTCGCCTTCAACATTTATTTAATTAGGTCCACCCTTCATATCACTATATTCCAAAAATTAAATATTTATTTAATTCACCTTTTTACCCATCAAACCATTAGTTGACTAAAATCAATTAGTTAACTAATTAATTCACATACGCATTATTAACACATTCTTAAATGAAGTCAAACATACATATTTCATGCATGTTTATGGCCCATGCTTTCTACTTCTCCATAAAATGATTCCATTCAATCTTGTCCATCCATTTAATCTAGAAAATCCTATCCCTTCACATGTTTCCAAAAAGAGACCTTTCAATCATCCCAAAATTCCGTTTTAAACTTTACCATCCATATTTTTTCAAGACAATGCAATCTCCTTGAATCATGGAGCTCCTTTTGTGTGTCAATTATAAGGTATCACTTAGAGGTCTCTCATAGCTCCAAAACTCTCAAGCAATCCCATCTATTGATATCTCTATTCAATTTTAGCCCTTGATCTATCATCTAACGAATTTATTTATAACACCTCGCAAATTAGCTATTCTCATATAATTCTTGAATGCATTTTTATGTTTTTAAATTGAGCATCCACATATTATTTATCTCTTAGCAAAAGTCTTGAGTAAATCTACACTTTGCATGTTTAAATATTTTAATTTGGGTGTGCTAGTCTCTTAGGCTGAACCAAAGGTGGCAATCAGATGTAGAATACAAGTTTGAATTAGTTGAATATTTTATTTGTGTTTCTTCTATTCTTGTCTATATTTTGGTACACTTACTAGGACCCACATCCCTATATAGCCTTTTCTTGTAGTATTTTGTAAGAAAACATGTTGCAGGTTCCTAGTTTAGTGCATATAGCTACATTTCTAGCATCTACATTACACATTTTGATGCATCCATCTTAAGTGTAGTGTATGTTTGTACTTCTTGGGAATACAGTAAAAACCTTGACTTATTTTCAAGTTGTTCTTATAGTATTTAACACATATGGGTTAATTTTGTAGGGGTGTTCAATTCATTGTCTATTTTGTGATTTTCTTAGCTAGTTGAGTGTATGTTAACCTCTTATTTTGAAGATTATCTCACCCATTTCTTGAGCTAGTGTCTAGGTCTTCCAATGTATTTTTCTCCTGATAGAGACCTCAACCCCTAACATCAAAATTTCTCATTTTTGTCGTTTTATAATCTCTAGATCAAACCTAATCTAGTTTTATACTCATTGATGTTGATGTAGGTAGCGGTGGGAGATCTCTTTCTCCCCTATATAAATTTGAAATATTTTCTAGAGGACGACTTTGGTGTAGCAATGCCTCTCTTGCAAATAATAATTTTTATTTGTGTTAATCTAAGAGGCCGACTAAACTAAAGAGACACATTGTTTTGTGAAGAAGGCCGACTATTCATGAAGGGACACCTTGATGTGTATATATATAGGAGGATTCACCTTTCATTTTATATCTAACATAATTCAAGAAAAGTTTGCAGTCTTCTTAGCAAATCAATACTTTGCTTCTAGTTCTAGGGGATCGACATCAAGGAGAAGTCACTATCATTGTGTACATCTGCATCTTGAGAGGTGCTATCTTTATTGCTTTAGATTGGCCTAGTGTGTGGATAGTTGTAAAGCAAATTTGCTACTCTTTTATTCTATATATAAGTGATATTTGTGGCTAGGTTTTTCTCCCTCAAGAAGGAGGGTTTTCACAAGATATATGTTGTGTTCTATTGTTCATGTGTTGTATTTTTTTGTTTCTGATTATTTTAAATCTGATCCTAAATAATAACATGGTATCAGAGCAGGTTTAAGAAAGAATCTGATCAAATTTGGTGAGCAGTCAAGACAACTCTTCAAGCATCATTCTGGAAATTGAAATATTAATAGTTCTCTGTGAAGTGTCATGATAAATGGTGGAAGTCATGAGCATTCAATTGCTTGCTTTCATATATCTCTAGCTAAGGTAGTGTTTGGTATGGTGTCTCAAAATAGATTGATGAGATCTTCAACTTGTTGAATTTTTTTTACAGACCAAACTGTGTAGAAGTCATGTTGAATTATAATGACTACAAACAGTCATCTGTTGCAGTATCTTTAACATAAAAAAATTTCAGCAACTGACTACATTTTAATTTGTATGGAGAGTTTGGATGATGTGATTCGATTGTCACTATGGTGTGAATAATTTCCTTTGCCATATTTCCTGAGTGCAACAACTTTGTATACATTTTTTTCCTATCAATTCAAGTCTGTGATGAAACAAATCAATTGCATTCATTGTAATAAGATGCAACTGGTTGTGTGCATATTGAGAGTTGATTCAGAAGTTTTGAAAAAAAGTTGAATTCATGAATGGTGTTTCTTAAAATGGAGGTAATCTGTATGTGAAATGTATTATGGTGTCGCCCTTTAATACCTTGTCTTCACATTCTAAAGTGTGTGTAATGAAATTTTGAGTTCATGTCTTCTAATTATATTGTTGTTGTTCATATCTTAGTGGACTGTGAAAGAAAGTTATTGTGTAGTAGATTCCACCTTAATTATACTCTTCACAAACTATGTTTATTGATGCAAAAAAGGGATAACGGTGTGTTTGTTGGTTCCCTTTTTCAAAAGAGGAGTATACAGATTGCAGTATGTTAAAGTTGCTTATGTTTTGAAATCACATGAACTTCTTGCACCTAGATTTGGGTGTGAGAGCTTGATACACTATTGATAACCAACTTTATGAGTAATAGATGAGATGTGATGATACAGTGGTATGACTATTTTGAAGGATCTAATATAATTTTTGAGTATGCAGGAAAATCAATATAAATCTATATCCATCAGATCTAGGGTGTAAAGAGATGTAAAGGATTCAATATAGATATCATCTAGAGTCATGTGAATCATCCTTGGCTTTATCAACCTTTTCTTTAAGGTGGAGTTGTATTGTAGTAGAAGCCTATCTAATTCTAGTCCTGCATAGGGCTAGATATATGATCTAAAAGGAGAAAACATTTAATAGCTAAGGAGAAACTACAAGTCAAGCACCTAACTACATTTGTAGAATTGACCAATATAAAGAGATAAGTATTTCATGATTAAATAATGTTCATGAATTTTTTTATGTAGTTATTAATTCATGCTATAACATTGGGATAGTGAATCATGTATGCTTCTAGCATTGGTATTTCTCTTCAAGATAGTTTAGTTC
>VDFB02190300.1:0-17406 GCA_007258455.2 Sequoia sempervirens
ATTAGTGGTATATGAATTTGGGCTTGATTTAGTTGGATAGGAGCATTGGGCACCCTAGACTATGAAGTAGATACTCAAAATTAGATTCTAGACTCTTGTTGCTCCATGTTTGTAGGTTCTTCTTCTCTGGAATCAATGTTGGAATCTTCATACATTGTTGATAAAATCCACATTCCATAATTTTTTGACTTGTAGGGCTTGAATGCTTGAATAAAAAATTAGGTCTTCAATCCTCTTCAATTTCACTTCAGATCTGCAACCTACACACAAGAAAGAGGGGAAAGGATTTTTCGTATAGGGGCTTCCCTAAGTCAAGCCTCATTTTGGTATTTCTACCTCCATAATGGCTATGATGATGTAAAAGATAGCTTACCTTTGGTCAAGTAGAGGCTAAATGGTAAACAAGTGATACATTGACAATTGTTGCAACTTACCACTTGAATCTACATTCCTTGGTGGAATTAAGTCATTGTAATATCACCTTCAAGGATAAATTGGTGCTTTATTTGAAGTCTTGTAAGTATTAACACTCACAAGATAAATAAACATGCAACATGAAAAAAATCATATGAAAATATGATGCATTACTAACATGATGCTTGACTTGAATAATGTTGCTATAATTATTCTCTTGAATACTCAATTGCTCAATTCAAAGTGCTAATATTGCTTCTCAAATTTTGCTAGTTCTTATTAGGTTTCAAATGATGAAAAAGACTTATATTTATATGCAATTCTTTATTTTCCCACAAATTAATTACCGACAAAAGACTTTGGATTTCTAAATGTTAAAATACTGACATCAACGTATTCTAAATCCATCCAAAATAAGTTGGACAAGGGCGTTGTGTTCCCTAGGGCCCAAACCTATCATTTTAAGGCCTTAAGTATTGATAAACGATTATTAAATCTTTATTTCCAATTTCACTTCTAATTTTTCAAATATTATTACAAAAAAAACAAATTAAATGCACAATTTGGTCCAACCACATGAGGGGGAGCTAAGCCTAGTATGAAATTGTTAAGGGTGAAAATTTATGATGCTACAATAATGTCTCATAAAAACTTAATTTTTTTTGTTTAAAGGAGATATAAGAGTGATTCCCTCCGTGCTAAAGTGAAGCCTATATGCAATGAGTTCTAAGTGGACCATTCACTATCATGAGAGATGGGTTCTTGTGAACCACTACTCATAAAATATGGGTCAATGAGTTTGACTTGTAAAACTACACAGTTGAATCCTGGTAGCAATATCATAATTTGAAGAGTTGAATGAAGGAATGGAAGTAAAAAATGAAGAAACTAGGACACAGTCAGGAATGGATAGGACCTTAAAAGAAATAATGGTCACATACTCTCCTCTACTCAACGCAATATTAGAGGAATCCATAATCTCAAAATTGATGGGAACACTTCAAACTTAGAGGTAGCTTACAAAATCTTTGTAATAAAAAACAAACATAGATTTGAGACACAAGATATTAGGCAAGAGGTGTTGAGGGAGACTTCTGCAAGGGTCATAAGAGAGGAGTTCCACCCGATAGAAGGGGAGATTGAAGAGAGGGAGAAATAGTTGTTGCAAGAACTAACAAGGAAGGAAGATCAAGCTAGGATTATTTCAGGTAGCCCAAAAAACTAGGAATTATGTAAAAAGAAACTACGAAAGTTTCTCTCGACTATGGAGAAGGGAAAAAGAAAGGAAGGGAAATAGGTCAAGAGACGCTAAGTGAGGATGGAGATGTTGAGGGATAGATGGAAATAACAAGAATGTTGAGATCTAGGAAGGGAAAAACCCTTCCTAGAGAGCCATGAAGATCACCTTATGGAATGTTAGGGGTTTAAATTCCCCTAACAAGAAAACACTTCGTTAAGTGCCAAATGGAGGTATCAAAGGTGGATATGGTGATGATTCATGAAAAACAACTATCATACAAAAAAATAGAAATAATGAAGATGAAATTGAGGTTGTGGAACTTAGGAATGGTGCCAACAGAGTATGTCTCGAGAGGAATTGCAATATTTTAGAAACCCTAGACAGTCAAAGTTAAAAAGTTGGTGGATAATAAGAATTGGTTAGAGTGCAAAGTTAAGAGTTATTCTAAAACCTATAACTAATTTTAATAAATTCTTATGGACCATTATTGCCAAAGGGAAATAAACAAACATGGTAGGAAATAGACCAATTTTTATTAGCAAACCCAAATGATTTCTACCTCATAGGAGGAGATTTCAATGTAATCCTCCATAGACAAGACAAATTGGGAGGAGTTCAGAGGAAATACCAATCTCAGATTTGATTTTGAAGATTTTTTTCAAACGAATCAACTAATAGACATGTCAATGAAAAATGGAATATACACCTGGACCAACAAAAGATTGAATTTAGTAATTATGATATAGGAAAAAGGGATCTAGGGTGTAAATCACGCTCATTCCAATATCACAAGGGAAAGAGAACTAAAATCAATCTCAAACAACCACTTGGCTACTAACCTCAATGGAAGAGCCAAAATGGTGGATTAGGGTTTTAATCCTTTATGAAAGTGATGTGATGATATGATTAACTGATTTAGTTTGATGATGCAAAGATGTTCCTAGGTTAACTGTGAAAATGCAACAAAATGAGACGATTTCTAAAAACTACAAAACTAAAAGATAGAAACAAAGTTCAAAATTAAAAAAGGGAAGAAATAAAGGAACCCGACATATGAATTTGGGTTTCATTTAGTTGGATAGGAGCATTGGGAACCCTAGAATAGGAAGCAGATACTCAAAATTAGATTCTAGACTCTTGTTGCTCCATATTTGTAGGTTCTTCTCTGGAAACGTTGGAATCTTTATACATCGCTGATAAAATACACATTCCATAATTTTTTGACTTGTAGGGCTTGAATGCTTGAATGAACAATTAGGTCTTCAATCCTCTTCAATTTCACTTTAGATCTACAACCTACACACAAGAAAGAGGGGAAAGGGTTTTCCATATAGGGGCTTCCCTAAGTCAAGCCTCATTTTGGTATTTATACCTCCATAATGGCTATGATGTAAAAGAGAGCTACCCTTGGTCGAGTAGAGGCCAAATGGTAAACAAGCGATACATTAACAATTGTTGCAATGTACCACTCAAATCTACATTCCTTTGTGGACATAAGTCATTGTAATCATCACCTTCAAGGATAAATTGATGCTTGATTTGAAGTCCTATAAGTATTAGTACTCACAAAATAAATAAACACGAAACATGAACAAACTCATATGAAAATATGATGCATTGCTAACATGATACTTGACTTGAATAATGTTGCTATAATTCTACTCTTGACTACTCAATTGCTCAATTCAAAGTGTTAATATTGCTTCTCAAATTTTGCTAGTTCTTGTTAGGTTTCAAATGATGAAAAAGACATATATTTATAAGCAATTCTTTAATTTCACACAAATTAATTACCGACAAAAGACTTTGGATTTCTATATGTTAAAATACCGACATCAACATATTCTAAATCTATCCAAAATAAGTTGGACAAGGGCATTGGGTGCCCTAACCTAGACCTATTATTTTGAGGCCTTGAGTATCAATAAATGATTATTAAATATTTCTTTCCAATTTCACTTCTAATTTTTCAAATATTATTACAAAACGAACAAATTAAAGGCACAATTGGGTCCAAGCACATGAGGGGGAGCTAAGCCTAGTGTGAAATTGTCAAAGGTGAAAATTTATGATGCTACAATAATGTCTCATAAAAAAATGATTTTTTTTTATTTAAAGGAGATATAAGAGTGTTTCCCTCTGTGCTAAAGTGAAACATAGTTCCTTTTTTATGGATTGGACCATTTTTGAATTCAACTCAACATCATTGGTGACAATAGACTAGAAAGATGTTTGTTAAAATTTGAGAATCTGTGGATGAAGGATCTGTAATTTCTCAATCGAAGTACTAAATGGTGGAAAGAGGGTTCACAACCAGAGACTAAGATGTTCAATATAGTGGGCAAGTTAAATATGTAAAGAAATAGCTAATACAATGGAATGAGGAGCATTTCAAGAACATATTTGAATAAAAAAAGAGATTGAAGAAAAAATCCAAAATCTAAATGCGACATTTCTAGCAAGGATGGACCAAGGAAGATTCATGGCTAAGAAAGAGTTAATGAGAGAGTATTCAAAGGTTTTAGGAAAAGAAGAAGTGTATTGGAGACAAAAATCAAGAGAGGTTTGGTTAAAGGATGGTGATAGAAATTCAAAATTCTAAGTTCACAATGCTTCAAAGATTTGAAGAAACCTTAATAGAGTAAGTAAGATAAGGCTATTAGATGGAAGGATAAGTGAAGATTCAGAAACTATTAGAAAGGTTGTTGTAGATTACTTCAAATAATTACTAAATAATTGGGAAGGTCAAATCTACCTTCTCAGAAATAAATACTAGAAAGCATTCCAAAACTAGTAGTAAAATAAGAACATAATAAGATGTTGATGGAATCCTTCATGAAGGAAGAGATCAAGGAAGTAGTTAGGAAACTCCACCCAAATAAATCTCCAAAACTATATGAGTTTCCTACTAGTTTCTATCATAAATATTGGCACATCATTGGCAAGGACATAACTAAGACCATAGAAGACTTTCACAAGAAAGGAAAATGATTAAAAGATGTTAAAAATAACTTTGTAGCACTAATACCCAAGAAGGAACAAGCTCTCTCGTTAGACGATTATCATCCCATCTCCCTATGCAACACCATATATAAGATTTTGACAAAGGTAGTAGCCAACAGACTTAAGAAGATACTCCTATAAATTATAGCAAATGAGCAAACAGGGTTTGTGCCCAGAATGCCAATTTTGGATGGAGTAATCATAGCTCAAGAAGCAATACATTCAACTAAACAAATTGGTAAGTAGCAGATTTTAGTGAATCTAGATGTAAAGAAGACATATGATAGAGTGGATTGGAGGTTCCTTTTTGGGGTCCTAAAGGTATTTAATTTTGGGACAAATTGGATGGATTAGACAATCAATTGTATTGCCAACCCAAGGTATTCAATCCTTATAAACCATACAGTTGAAGGGTTTTCTAAAGTCTCTAGAGGACTCATATAGGGGGATCCATTATCCCCATTTTTTTTTTTATAATGGCATATGCATTAGGGAGATTGGTGAATCATTCATGAATAGTAGGAAAATTATAAGGAATTCAAATCACTAGTAATATCCCACCAGTCACATATCAACAATTTGTTAATGATACAATGTTATTTGGAGTGGAAAAAGGGAAAGAAGATAAAAATATGAAGGACATCTTGCACGCATACACAAAGGCATCGAGTCAAGAGATCAATGCTTTAAAGTTTGAGATTTTCTCTCTCAAATCCTATCAAGAAATAACAAGAGATCTTAAGAGTTTTGAACTTTCAACAAAGAAAATTCCCAAATATATATCTTTGTCTCCCCCTAGCTCTAGGGCTCAGGTCAAGCAATCTATGTGATCCCCTAATGGATAAAATTTCTAATAAGGTAGCATCTTGGAAAGGCAGATGGCTTTCATGGGCAAGAAGAATAATAATGTTAAAATCAATCATCTCAACTCTCCTCATTTATATAATGTCTTGCATAGCCCTACCAAGTGGAACAAATAAAAAATTAAATCAATTGATGAGATTTTTTTTTGTTAAGGTTCCTTTGATAAAGAAATTTTGTCTCTCATTGCATGGGATAAGGTATACAAATAAAAAAAGGAGGGAGGTGTAGGAATTAGGAAATAGATGTCTCAAAATAAAGCTTTAGGAGAAAAATTGGTGTGGAAAATGTTCAAACAACCTAATTGACATGGGCTATAATCCTTCAAAATAAGTACTTGGATAGTATGGAATCAACAAGGATATTGACAACAACAATACTCCCATAGGGGTCCAGATTGTGGAACTTCATGAGCAGTTGTAGATCAATAATAACAAACCACCTCACATGGGATATTCATGATGGGAAATATTCCCTATTTTGGGAAGATTCATGGGGTGGATATCCACCTTTGGACAAGATAGGGGATCTATAACAAACTAAATGACATCTCATTCAAAGATGGGGATTGAAAATCAAAAACTATCTCAAGTTCCCATAGAAGGAATAAGTAGTTGGAAATGTAAAAGCTTGGAGGAATAAAATACCCTGCTAATGGAGAATAAAACCCTAAGAAGCATTCTAAAAAGTATACATGTATAACAATAAAAAATGGAAGAGATTCCCTAATATGAAATGGGGCAAAAATGGACAATGCAACTCAAAGGATGGATATAAGATTGAAAAAAATAGTGCAGAATAAATTGAAATTCCCATTCACCTCTACTAGAACAAATCATGTCTCCAAAAGGTAGGGACATTTGCATGGGAAGCCTTGCAAAGAAAATCTTAACAACATATAGACTCATTAAAATGGGCTTCAATGGACCTTCCCAGTGCCCTCTCTAAAGATTCTAGGAAGAAGATGTAGACCATCTACTCCTAGGATGTTAGTTTTCGCAAGAGTGTTGGAAGTGGTTCTATACAAAGTTGGGATGGTTGAGTGCCCTCCCTATCTCAATAAAAGTATAATATTTTCTTGTTTTAGGATTTAATAATCCCTTCAATTCTAATATGGGAAATCTGGAAGGAAAGAAACAAGAGGATTTTTCAAGAAAAAAAGTTAAGTATCCCATTATTCTTGAATAAAGTGGAAGCAACGATTATCGAAGTAGCCAATAGTAGAATTTCTAATCAAATATCAAAAATCAAAAAACAAGTCATAGATTTTGTGGGATAATAAAATAACAAGGGATAGTTGGAAATCCGTCAACCTTTAGTTTGTGGAGTTGGTGGAGATGAAACAAGAAGTGCTAGATCATTGGTTAAACGGTCTCCTTCGCAACTGGGATAGCATAAGTTGATCTTCAATGACACATCTAGAGGAAATCCAGGGGACTCTAGGGTTGGTTGTGTAATAAAGGATTAGAAGGGACAAAAGGTTTGCAGTGATTGTATTCCACTACCTAGAGATATAGGAGGCTGAACTCCAGGTACTCATATTGGGTTTAAAGTTGTGTCCGAAGAACAAAATTAACCTTATAGAAATAGAGGGTGACTCGACAATAACAATAAATGCAATTAGAGAAAAGTCGATACAAAATAGGAAGCTAAGAGATATTGTAAATAGCATTGGATTCATTAGCAAAATATAAAAATTACACAGCCAATCATATCTATAGAGAGGCCAACGCGGACACTAAGAAGCTTGCCAACTTGGTAGTGGACAAGACCCACAAAATCTCATTTGGGATCATTTGTCACGATGAGGGAAATAATGAGCCTAAAAGGAATATAAATACCATATTTTAAATGGAAAAGTGGAGCATATGGACTTCATATTTCATCACTTTGGAGTGAGCAGGACATATGTAATACCATGGGAGAGATCTTAAAGTGGATGGACGTTAAGCAATAATTAGAAAGAGCATTAGGAGCGCTCGATACTCCCTTTCGGATGGGCTCGTGAGAAATAAAGCGAGAGAGGCTTATTCATTCTAGGCTTTGGAAGGGTGGAAACCAAAGTGTCTCTTTGAGGTGGTAGCAATGTACACCCTAATCAAACTAAGCGACAGATGACATTCATCAGGGAGATTGAGGAGCACAGGATTAAGTTGGTGTTGATGGCGATAAAATGGGTGCTCAGGGATGAATTTTTGATAACAGATAAATTCATGCATCTTGTCTAGACTTGTGGCATCCATTTTGGATTTGGAAGAGCTGGAAGAAATGGTTAGAGTTCTACCCCAAGAGCTAGTAAAGAAAAGCTTCCTTGGAAGTTTGGAGGGTGGCAACAAAACCAGGCATTGGCATACCCCAACTGAAGGATATAAAGCACTTCTTGAAGGAAAAGGAGGTGGTGCAGTGGTTTCCCTTTCTAGTAAACTTTAGCTCAACAACTCTCACGAGCCACCGCAACAAAGCCGCGAAAGTCTGCTCATTCCTCCAAAAGGTAACCAACTTGGATCCAACCTATGGGATTGAATGGATGTTCAATTGAAAGAAAATCTGATCATGGAAAATTTTGAAAATAGCTAGTATATATTTCTGGTTATCTTAAGCCCTAGTATAGAAAGGAGAAATATTTCTCAAGATTTTGTAGCATCTTGAAGTAGACTAGAATAAAATAGGGTATAGAAGAAGTGTGAAAATATCACTAGGGATGTACCTAGATTTTTTAAAGAAAGCAATAAAGCACTGTAATATTTTTATGATCAATATAATGGAGCAACCCTAGCTACAAGTTTATTGACCAAAAAAATTATGCTTACAAAATATCTATTGTAAATAAATAACATATTTAAATAAATAATCAATATAGATAAACAAATTGAGATTGATATTAAAATTAAATACAAATTTTAAACAAATTAAATAAACATTTAGTTTCAGGATCAAATATGGAATGTGTTGTTGAAGATGTCAAAAATGAGTTCTTTAACACATTGAAAATTTAGGGCCTTATCCTAATGAGTGTCTCTAAATTTATGAACTATATAGGACCTACTTTGGTTTAGATCAACACTTATGGCACTAATCTAATGGCTACAAAAAAAAACTAATGTGCATTTACTTGAACTTGTACCTATAGAACTAAGTTGGTATAAATTTGATGACAAAAAATAGTTTTCCTTGATCTTTTAATGTATAAAATATAGTAAGGAAAGTTTTTAGTGTAAATACAAACACCTTTGGAGACTACTAAATTGTGATGGTCATGTTATCTTTAATAAGACCCCTAGGTGAATTGATTTAACAATGATAGGCTAAGATCAAGGACAACAAGCAAACATACAGTATGCCTCAAATGGGGATGCAATTCTAATGTACTAATTTTATCCTTTTGAAATTGAATACTATATGTTCTTAATATATTCATCTCTTCCTCAAATGTAATTTACAAATAAATAAAGAATGTCTTTAAATACAACAATATAACACACAAATCAACACAAATGTATGTTAGGACAACTCATGCCTATGACAATTTGATGCCTATTAATATGATATGGGATGGGGAATGGAAGACCTAGGGATTAAGTTCAATTTCTAGGGATGAGTTATGAAGGGACCATTATCCAAATTCATGCTAGAATATGTTGCTTATAGACTAGTTATTACATAAAAGACAATGTAAACAAAGTGGATCCTAAGGACTTAAAATATAAGGGAAAAAGGCATGGGTACATGTATTTTCACCACTACAATTTGGCTCCAATTTGATGTGCACAATAACTACTATGAGGATAGATGATGTCTGCAAGCAAAAGTTAAAACAAAATAATATGCATAATTTATTTTAAAATACTAATTCTAACTCATGTAAACCTTCATTTGAGTGTTGAATGTGGATGTGCTTAAGATTACAATGGTATGTCGATTCTCATTTCATTAGAACTACCATAACATTCTATACATTATGAATTTAACAACATAATTTTGTATTTAAAATTGATGGATTATTGAAAATTATGGATGAGGGTGAACTTATAAAAATTTTGGAGAGTAAATGAATGGTCTAGATTTGATCATAGACCATGAGTTAACTTTACTAGTTGTAGAGTTAATGAGTAGAGGTGGACTAACTATATTTGACGAGGAAATTTCTATTTTGATGAAGAAGTTAACTCATGAGAGGATAATTATGAATTTAATTAATTAATTTAATATTTTTTTATGAGGAAATTTCTATTTTGATGAAGAAGTTAACTCATGAGAGGATAATTATGAATTTAATTAATTAATTTAATATTTTTTTATGAGGAAATTACTATTTTGATGAAGAAGTTAACTCATGAGAGGATAATTATAAATTTAATTAATTTGTTCAATAGATAATGAGATGGAATATTATTTAAATATTTATGGATAATGAATTGATTTAATCTATCTATATTTAATAGATTAAATATATTAAATGGAAGTTAGCCTAATTTAATTAACTAATGAAAAATATTTAATTAATTAGTAATGCGGTGATGATGATAGGTATTGTAAATTTTGTGTTTACACATGTCAAAGTAAAATTAGAAATCAACACATAAAATAGCATATTTTCAAACACTTTGAGGATATTTATGTCCAAAAAGGATATGTGTATGGTTGAAAACTCTTAAACTCTCTTCACTATGAGTGCTCCATCAAAAACCTATAAAAAAAATCATGCAATGAGTAACATCTATCACACATGTAAATAAGAACCAAATACAACTTGATTGAAAAAAATCTTGACAAAGAGTAGAAGTAAAAAGAAGGAGAAGAGATTTCATATCAATGAAAAGTGGTAAAGTTCCAACTAAGTAGAAAGGTGATAAAGCTCTAACTAAGTGGAAGATTCTAACAACACATAAATCTTGGCAAATCTTCAACATGGGAATGACTATGAGATCATCATTACCATAACTCATAAAATAATTTTAAATGTGAGATGTATACCCCTTCAATTGGTTGCATACAAAGGAAGCAAGGATTCAAAGGAAAATAAAAAATATATGATCATAACATGCAACCATGGTAAAAGATATCATCATGTGACAAGCATGTAAAACATAAGTAACATGTAATCATGAAAGTATATAGCAAGGGAAAATAAATATTCCCCATACTGTGCCCTAGTGAATGTAAATAATGATATGTATAAATAATAGATAAGGATCATATGAGTGCATATACAATTCCCAAAACTACCATCAAGAAAAATATAACTAGCAATTTTTTTGCTCCAGTAAATGTAACACATCAATGATAAAATGAGCATACACAAACATGCACAAGCTAAGTCATCAATATATGATCCAAAATCAACTCACATAGGATGATTAATTTTGATTGATGATTAGGAAAAAAATATTATTGGTCGCATTGAAAGAGTTAGTCTAATGGTAATGAATGATATAGTCCTACTTGCTTCACATGGAAGGAGTAGGTGGAGAATGTCATTGATGTCATGTTGTCATATATTTTCTTTATGGATGGTGTTGATTCTTTGGTGGTTTATGTAAAAGAGAGCTTCTAAATGAGTACTCTAGTGTGCAAAGATCTTAGAAAGGTTTGATATTTTGATGGCCTCAAAGCAAGTGTTCTTTCATTAGATTTCCTCAAGAATAGTTGCTTGTTCCTCAATAATAATTATTAGAGTAAGTAAAATTCCCCTTCTAAGTTATCTCAATATGTCCTCTTTCCCTTAGTTTTCTCAATATTTCCTCTTTCCCTTAGTTCTCTCAATATTTTGTCTAATAATTCCAACCTCAACCTGAGACACATAGGCATAAAAAGTCAATCATGAACTACAAATTTGAAGTGGAAAGTTTAAAATTCCCCTAATTTATTTAATTTTTTATTAAATTTGAATTATTTTTATGTTAAATTGATGGCAATAGATGTAGGGTTTGAGTTAGGTGAATATTATTGTTGCTCATTGATAGAAATTATGGATGAATAGTAGGACATATGTGAGGAACAAATAATACCTCAGTGGGTCCTAAATTGGGATGACTGGAGATCAAAATCAAAGTTAGAAAGGAAATTTGTTTGGTGGAATATGTAAGAAATAGACTACCTCAAATCATCTTATTTTTGTAGAAAATATTGGAAGAGCAATCTATAAAATTCTAAATTCTTTAGCTTCAAATTGAGTGGTAATGATAGTCCAAGGGGTTTCAAAAGTTATGAAAATTTTCCAAATAAGAGTACTCTTACCTAGAGGCCCAACCCTATTCAAAAGTCAAGTGCTAAAATTTTTAAATAGAAAAAATAGACCCCTTCCCTTGAATGGGAGGAATTGGGAAAAATCAAGATCAAATTTTAAAAAAAACTTCTACCTCAAAAGGTAATGGTTTTCCTACTTTGGGCACATTTTCACTTTGAAACTCAAGTCAATGGGAGATTAAAGACCAATGTAAGCAATAGCATATCTTGGGAGCAAAGGAAAATAAGAAAGGTTTTGATAAGACCCTTATTCCAACTCCTTTGATAGATCTTTTGAACCTTCCTCTAGCTTCAAAGGTTGAGAAACTAAAAGATAAAATGTCAAAAAAAATCTTCATTCCTACATCAAGGAAAACTAGTACAATGTATCTAAAACTAGATTCATTTCAAATTATTTTTTATTGTAGTATTTGCTACAAATGATTCCATAAATAAAATATTATCTTAAGGCCCTCAATTTGTGAATGGTGTGGGCCTATCTTTGCAAACCTGGAGCCCAAATTTTGACTCAGCTTCTACCACATTTCTTTATGCTCCCTTATGGATAAAATTTCTAATTCTTCCTCTAGAATCCTAGGATCTAGATTTTTTGGAATAGGTGATTACTGATTTCTTATGATCCTTCCAAAAATTAGATGATAATACGTAGTTAGATGACAATTAAATTTGTAAGGTTGTGTATAATCTTGAATACTTCAAATTAAAAACCTAAGTTGGTTGATATTATCTCAAAATTTGGTGTTTGGGATCAATTAGTTCAAATAGAATCCCCAATTATAAGCACAACCAATATATAAATTCAAGCACTTGGTCTAGGGGTAAGGAAATTATGGAAGAAATTAGGAAATGTAACACTCTAACTGATCTACAGTTTAAAATGGAACTAACTACCAGTTTCAATTGAAATGTAACTAACTAGTTTTCATGCTAGGGTTTCCTTGCATTTTTTTTTTGAACTGAAAGATAAACATTTTGAAGTAGTTACATCATAAAAAATTCATCAACTAACATTTAGTTTTCATTTTTAGCTGAAAAGGAATCAATTAACTGTAAACATATAACTGAAAATTACAGAAGAAAGATAACTAATTTTCTTTGCTTTCAAAAAGTAATGAGCACTTATTACAGCTAAGAAATAAACATGCCAAAGTATTTATAACTAAAAGTAAGAGAGAGAAGAGATTACAAGAAAGTACAGTCTGGAGTCTTCCTGCTAGAATGCATTGCTCAAAACTCTTCTGTTTCCAAGGGAAAAGGAAATATCATCAAGGGATTTTCTGCCCAACCAAGACCTACTGGTCTCCTGAGTTTCTTCAACTAAAGAACCCAAACCTTCACGAGGGTAATCAACAATAGATCATATAATATCATCATGCCTCTAAGCCTGGTGTCAAGGACCTATACCACCTGATCGATCCTTCACTATGGGTAACTCCCAACTAGAAAGATCACTCTAACCAGGGGCATATTTGGTACTTGATAGCTGACAAATGCTCAATCTAGCATCGTACCTTGGCCAAGGATTATAACTTTACTGGCACACTTGTGCCGTCAGCACTCTCACCCTTGCTCGACATGATAACACTTGGTTCAAGATTTAATTTTACAAAGTCTTGATTTCAAATCTTTCTTCTTGATTTAAGGTTTAGTTGTTTATTAAAGGAATATATAGAGAGACTTAGCTCGTTATCAATTCACATCTTTAAATAAAATTCAGTTTAATTTAACACATTAAGAGGAATTGAAAAGGAAGTTTTCCCTCCATGAAAGATTCTCCAGATTTAATGGTCACGAAGAGAGAGAGAGAGAGATTCATGGTTTCAACTCACAATTCCAATAATAGAGTGGAAAGAAAGCTATGGCTAAGACAATAGCTGGTTAGATCACAATGTATTAGAAGTAGGTTTGGACCAAATTTAAGTTCAAATTTGATGCCAGAAGAGTGACTCAAAAGCATGGACAATGACTACATGGGATCAACAAGAAAGATCCCACTATTGAGCTTGTTCAGGTAATAAGCAAGAGCCAAATCCTTGAGATTCATCAAGACTAAGTATACATCAAATCTACTTCTCAACAGATGACTAACAAATCATATAAACTCTTCGATGATAATCGTTATCAAAAAATGGTTCACATAACTTGCCTAACAATTCGACTGAAGCTTGACAATTACTTTGAAGACTCTCCACCTCATGATGTTAATTGCTTCAGCGTCTAGAGCAACCTCTTTGACAAAAGGTAACGAAAATGATGATCTTCAAATAGAGTGAGAAATATAAGCAAGAATGCACGACTTGAGCTGCCACAAAGATACTTGATCTGGTAGAACATTTTCTTTGACTAAGCAAGGATGCACCCTAAGATTATACAATGATTAAAAGAGAAATGAATGAAGTTTTTGGCGCAACTGAGAGTGGAAGGGTTTTTAGTGATTGATCGATATGAACGAAAGAAAGAATGAACGAGAATGCAAGTGAAAGAGTGAAGAAGCCTGAACAAATATTTGATTACCAGCCGATGAAGAGAATGATGCACACAATAACAAATGATGACTAATAAAGAGAAAATAGTATGTTTTCTTTTTGCTTGATAGAGAATCGAGAAAAATCTTAAGTGATTGTCGTAAGATTGAAAGGAGATTTCTGAAACAAAAATGCGAGTTAGAGGTCAAAGAGAGAGAGACCCCATAGAATGATAGAATGTCGATTAAAAAGAACCTCTTCACATCCTGAGTCCCTTGGTCTTCCCTCTAGCGTGCGACTGCCAACGTTCCCTTCTTGAACATTCCTCAAGAGAAGTGGCAAGATGGCAGGAGTTATCTCCTCACCCCCACATTGTCACCCAACATAATCTCTTTCATTTAACTTAAATTATAATAACATCCATCGGCTTAGGAGATGATTTCAACTTTTCAACTAAAATATTTGTTTTAATAATGATTCACAGGATGAGCAAAAGATGAATTTAAGACCTCTAAAGATATACGAAGATACACAAATTAATTTGACTTGCTTTGCCAACTAATTAATTAAATGAGATATTCGACCAAGGTTACGATTTCCAAATTAGCTTACACCACTCATGTCATGATAATAATTTTGATCCTTTATCAACTACGTCCTCTCCCTGATGATATTTCCTTTTCCTCTTGGGCATTAACGATCTTGCATCCACTTGCAAAAAAGGAAATAAGGTTAGACTGTTCCCATCATATATATATATAATATGAACTCATCTTCACATTCATTTTCACACATATAAGAAAATATAAGAAATTCATACACATTTGTCGTTACAACATATAGTTAAATATTCTTTTCCCAATTTCACATTCACATGACAACAGTTAATCACAACTAACATAACGACCATAATTTCATTGCCATAATCATGTTCATGATAGAGGGGATGTAACATACTTCTCCCCTTAAGAATCATCATCCTTGATGATTATTTATTTATAACTCAAATTTAGATTCTTACTTATATAGAGAGTTCTTAATTATTCTTAAACAAATAAGGAAACTTTTGAAGGATTTCATCATAATCCTCCCAGGTGGCATTTTCTTCTGAGTACTGGTCCCACTGGACCTTGCATTGTACCACCTTGCGGCTACGTAAGCGCAGTTGGCGTACCTCAAGCACTCTGAGTGGCTCTATTGTGATCACCTCGAGGTCCCGCACCTGCAAGGGATTCCAGTCAATCATATGATCAAAGTCCACATAATACTTCGTAAGATAGGAGACATGAAACACATTGTGCAATCTGGTGAGAGCCAAAGGTAGAGAAATTTTGTATGCTACTGGATTGATAACTTCCATAACTTCAAAAGGTCCTACATATCTTGGGGCTAGTTTAGAAATTTTTCCAAATTTGATAGAGCTTTTCTGTGGTTTCACTCATAAAATAACTTTCTCCCTCACCACAAACTATCAGGGTGTTCGTTTCGCATCATCGTAGCTCTTATGTTGATCATTTGATTCCTTCAAAATCTGTTTGATTAAATTTACCTATTCTTCCATTTCCTGAAGCATTAGAATGATTTTGTCCTCCATCCTGTTCCAACTGATGGGTGTTATGCATTTCCTGCCATACAATGCTTCAAAAGGTGCCATTTTAATAGCTAATTGATATGAGTTTTTATAAGAAAGTTCTACCAAGGGTAAGCATTCTTCCCACTTATATTGCTGATCCATACAGTACATTCTAAGCAGGTCTTCTAAAATCTGGTTTACCCTTTTCATTTGTCCATCTATTTTAGGATGATAGGATGTACTAATATTTAACTTGGTCCCCAAAGTAGAAAACTAAGTCTACCAAAATCTAGATGTCATCCTAGTATCTCTATTAGAAATTATCTTTTCTAAAACTCCATGAAGACGAAAAATTTCTTGTACAAACTTCCATGCAATCACAAAAGCCCCATCTGTCAAATTCCCAGGTATAAAATGTGCCACTTTAGTGAGTTTATCCACTATTACCAATATAGCATTATGACTACTCCTCGTCATCAGTAGACCCTATACAAAATCCTTACTGATGATTTTCCATTTCCAGTCTGGTACGCTATGGGGTTGTAGCAATCCTGCTAAGGGCTGATACTCCACCTTAACCTTCTGACATTCAAAGCAACCTACAACAAACCTGGCTACATCCTTTTTCATCCCTTTCCAAAAATATAAAGGTTTAAGATCGGCTATCATTTTGGTTACTCATGGATGACCCGAGTAAGGTGTGATGTGTACTTCTTTCCATATCGTTTTCCTTAACTCTGATGAATTTGGTATATACATTCTGCTCTTGAATCTCAAAAGTCCATTTGCTTCAATCTAAAAACCCTCATATTTAGGCTCTTGTGGGTTTGCTCGAAGAGCTGAACACGAACTTGCAAGTAGTAGTCATCCTCATTTAATTTATGTAATACTTGAGTTCTAAAATATGTGTTGATTGACACCATGGAAGTTATATGCTTCCACTGACTCAATGCGTTGGCTACTCTGTTCTCCTTGCCCTTAATGTAATTGACCTCAAAATCATAATCGGAGATTAACTCCATCCACCTCCTTTGGTGAGCATTTAAATTGGGATGAGTGAATATATATAATTCAAACCTTGATGACCTGACAACAAGAATAAACAAGGATGCAAAGTTGAAGAGGAAAGAGGAAGAGTTAGTGATGAAACCTGAGGTAGAAGAGATAAGGAATGAATTACTTGAGGAGATTCAAGACAAGTTTGTAAAGCATGATGAAGACAAGAGAGAGACTGAGTTTTTTCAATGCTAAGCAAAAGAGGTTGTCAAAACAGAGGTGTGTAAATATGATACAGAAGATTGTGAGAAAAAGATTCTTGGGGCAAAGACCTTGATAAGAGGAAGAGATGAGAAGGGAGCAAGTGAGTTGGAAAAGGAAAGGAAAGATTAGCTTAGTAAGGTCACCGTGGGAGAAGTATATTGTCCACTGATTGGACAAGAAGATGGAAGACCTAATGACAAAGAGGTCTTAGAGGCAGAGAGAATGAAGACAAAGGAAATGGATAAGGATAAAGAAAGCGAATGGACCGTGGAAAGCCAAGATGGGCTTGTAAAGAGTGAAATGATCATGGTGGGGGTAGTGTTGTGTCCCTTCAAGGTAAATGA
>VDFB02190301.1:0-17469 GCA_007258455.2 Sequoia sempervirens
GATGGTTGTGTTATTGACCGGAAGAGCGCCTCTAGATGGTTGTGTTGCTGACCGGAAGAGTACTTAAAGATTCAGAGGGAGCCTACTAAACCTAAAGAAGATGGTTGTGTTGCTGATCGGAAGAGCACCTCTGGATGTTGTTTCAGTTGAGGTCTGTGATGAACACTTGTACACACCATAGTATGGTTGTAGCCATTATGGTTGATATCGTGTTGAGGTGATATCTAATATCACGATGAGATGATATTCTTCTTTTCACTTATGGTTGTAGCCATAGTACTAGGCATCACGATGAGGTGATTTGCCTTGTGTAGCTGGAAGTATCCTCCCTAGCTGAGAGGGAGTGTTGATGATTATTGCAGCGTCAATCATATCCTTCCAGCGATCTCTACATAAGAATAAATTAAATATAGCCAAATCAATTTAATTTTTATATATATTGATTTGTGATTAATGCTAATTCATCAAGAGATACGAGTTAATGAAGAGGTGCATTTATGAAGAGGTCGACATGCTTGAGGCACGATTTATGTCAAATAATATTTATTATTTTATGAAGGCTGACTTCTATCTTGGAGGTGCAATCTTTGAGGAGGCACATTCTTTTTGGAGGCCAACCTATATTGTGAAGAGTCGCATCTCTCTCAGCTTGTATATATATTAGATACATTTCATTGTTTTGAGACATACATTTTTCATACATTCCATTTCATATCAAGTGTGAGTTAGTGAGAAAATCTTCAAGTGCAGATCAAGTTATTGTGAGAAGGCTGAGGATTATCATTTGAGAATTACATCATTGTATTGCTATGTTGGCATCAGTCTGTGGTGCATATTATTAGGCCTCTTTATTGGCCTTCATTGTAAAGGAGTTTCTATTGTGATTCAATAATATATGTGATATTATTGGCTGGTTTTTTCTCCCTCAAGAGGAGGGTTTTCCCAGGGTATCTGTTGTGTTATTGTGTTTGATTTAGAATTAATTTTTTGTGCATTAAATCTGATCATAAAACTAACACAAGTAAATGGCTGCATAGCGTGTGGAATGAGGGGGCGCAGCCTGAGACCCCTTTAAAGTTTGTTTGAGTGCTTTCTTTTCATTTTTTGTGAGTTTTGTGCCAAGTTTCCTCAAAGAAATGCGGTCTCATAGAATTCCATGACAAGCTAATGCAATTGATAGCTGCTCCTAGTTATTAGTTGTGTAATGTGAAGTAATTGCATAACTGCTTAGGTTGACTTTGTAAAAACTATATTGTTATTGAAATATTTTCATCTATCAACATCTAGTTGTTACTTATGCAATGTGAAGTAATGCTTTTAGTTTGAAAGATGTGCAATGCAATGTAATCAACAATATGAATATAAACTACATAATATTTAACCATTCTTTTTATGCTATTGTACATTGATATTTAACCATTTCTCACTTGATTAAATTTTCAAAGAGTTTAATCATGCACATGAGGAGGAAATTAAATTTCAATTGTCAACTTCTATATATATCAAATTATCCAATAATCAAGTGTATGTCCATATACAAAAATGGCATCAACGCCAACTCAAACAAAGTTTTACAATATGTGGCATATGCCATCTCAGTATCTATTCAATATTTACATGCCAAAATGTATATCTCATCCTAAACTGCTGGTGGATCATCAAAATGGAGCCTCTTTGAAGCACTTGTTGGCTCTGAAGGTAGCTGCACAAGAAAAAGTCAAACCACAATTGAGATTAGTTATACTATATAATTTAAAATTGAACAATTAACATAAAAATCAATACACATTGAATTATAATTGAACTCTAAAATTGAAATATTGATTACCTAAAATATACGTCTCTTCAAAGGGTCAGGAGTCCTAGACTATACCCCTCTCAAAGAACTAACCAAACCAACTTTTGTAATGTCAATCTATATATGTGAACAAAAACATGAAATTGATCCAAGTTAGCATAGAATTGTCAGTAATAAGAAAATATTTACTAAGCACAAAATAAAATAAACACATATCTCTTTAGGCTGATCTTTTTTTGTATCTCCTTTAGGTGTTTCAACACCTCCTCCTTTAGGTGTTCGAATACCTACTCCTTCAGGTGTTGTGGCACTTATCAACAATGATGTATAACTCACAACCGCCTATACATAAAAATGACAAGTACATATGAAACTACGAATCTATGTCAATGTATGCATAATCAATCAAATATCTTATAAATCTTAATTCAATCAAATTTGAGTTCAATTACCTTTCCCTTATCTAACATTGTGCATCCATAGTCTGGAGAGCATCGCACCTCACTCATACTAGATGTTTCCTACAAGCAGAGAATAAGATAAACATATAAGTTAACATATAATTTCATTAATGACAATTCAAATGACAAGCAAGTATACAGTAAAAAAATGTAAATGAGTGAGTGCAAAAATACATACTGTGTGCATCTTGAGGCCAAATGAAATGGCCCTTAGGGTGCTATCAGTCACCCATGTGAGCTCCTCCTCATACATTAACTGTTAAATAGACCATGTAAATAAATATTAGTACTTGATACTATCTCTTATTAATATTCATTTTTTTAAAAATGCAAGTTATGAATTTACACCTTAAATGTTACCTGTGTAACTACTCCAATGTCCACCTCTCTAGCAGGAGAGGACTCTGTAGGGTGTGCTCCACTCCCCTACGTGTGATCTGCTATAATCTCCACATCCTGGATGTCATAATCAGAAGTGTCTAATGGCTGCTCAGGGGGCTGTACAATAGGACCCAAACATATTTTTTGGAACGTATTACAAATATGTGGCACACAAATATGTGGAGCCGAGGAGGATGATACAGCAGCACTAGATCCATCGCCAAGATCACCAGACTGTGGTTGAGCTACTGAAGAAGCATGGGAAACCAAAAGACCACTCAAAGAGTGAATGGCCTAGATAGTTTGTGTGGTTGCATCCTTCGTAATATCTGGATGTTGTACTGGAGGTGGTGGAGGAAGGGGAGGATGGGGAACATGTGGGCACCTAACTACTCTAGTTGCCCCTGGCCTATCCTGGGGCATACCTCCACCAACGCCCTGGAAGGGTTTAATGTCAAAGTAATTGACATGATGCCCTAACAAAAACTCAGCATATACTTTTTTAATAAAGTAAAAAGGTACATCAAGATTATTGTTGGGTGGTTTATCAAAAACCATACACCAACGATCCCAAAATTTATCTACTATGCCCCTATGCATGCACCATTTTATAGAAAGTTTTGGTTTGTTAACATTAACTGGTAAACCAGTGTTGGGGTTAATAAATAAAGAGGCTATTTGGGATTTTGTTATTTGGAGATCTTTCACATCATCATAAGACAATCCACATGCATAATATTTCCTCATGGTTTCTCACCACGAATGAAATGCATTATGTTGGGTGGAGAGGGTTTCTACATTTGTAATTATTCTTGTCAATGTGGTTGACATACGAGATAATTGAGGGATTTTCTTATAAACATCACAAATGCCCCTCAATTGCTCCAATTTTTCATGAATTAAGTCTTCAATTGATGGCTGCGGAGGTGGTGGAGCATTTGGAATTTCTCCATTTTCATTCTCAGCTGGTCGATTTTCATTCTCAATTGGTGGAATTTGTGCATTCTCATTCTCGGTAGCCATAATGCCTGATTAAAGTTAAAAAATAATTAATCTAAAATTATACAATATAAATGAAACACTATTTTGAAATCAAAATCCATTAAAAACATTTTTTTTTATCAAAATCCATTCTAAACTCAATTGTTTCATAAAAATTCAATCAAAAACCCTATTTTGAAAAAAAATCCACAAAAAAATTCATTTTTTTATCAAAATCCATTCTAAATTCAATTTTTCATAAAAATTCAATCAAAAACCCTATTGTGAAAAAAAATCCACAAAAAACATTCATTTTTTTATCAAAATCTATTCTAAACTCAATTTTTTCACAAAAATTCAATCAAAAACCCTATTTTTTAAAAAATCCACAAAAAACCATATGAAATTATTCAAATCTAAATCAAAATTGAATCAAATCAAATAAAAATAAAACTTACCTTTCCAAATCGGATTTTTCCCAAATCGAATATCCGTTCTGTGAAGAAGCAATGCACTTGTCTGCGGGTCTTCACTGTCAAATAACTTCAAAACAACACTGACTTTTTATATATATGCTTTTTGCAAATCGGATATTCGATTTGTAAAACTAGGTTTGGTGTTTGGTATGGTGACACCCGAGCCTAAGAAAATTCAACATGTTCTTTTTGCATTTTTCGGTCGATGAAAGACGTGTTTTTTCCTCATTGCCACTTTTTGGCCCACCATGATCCTGCACATACCCATGAAGACATATAGAATGTCTCATTTTCTATTACTTTCAGCAATTGGTTATGAATGTTATCTAAAACAATCTGTCCCCAATCCAAAAATTGCTTCCCTTCCATAATCAGTTGAATGAATGGGAACATCCAGTGTTCAAAGACACGGGAATTTTGTTTACCAAATACTCTGGCCAATAATGTGATCATGTCTCCTATATCCTCAGAAAAGTCTGACCTCTTTGGATTTTTTGGCAACTTCTTCAGTGAATTCTTCTCTGTCTTCAACCATTGTTTGTTGATAAGTTTTTTGTTCCCTTCCACATCCTTTTCCCATAGTTGAAGTGCCTCAGCCTCATTCATAATCTTGAGATTGGGATAAGGAGGAGGCTCAAAAACATGTTTGATCATGGTTGGGGTTAAATTTATTATTACATTTCCCTATGCATCAATGCATTGCCTTTTAGTGGGATTGTATTTTTGTGCAATAGTTAGGATGAACCCAGAACATTGCACAACAATGGGAAAACTAGCTACATGAGCTAACCCAAACTCTGCAATCCTCTTTTCTCTCAAGGTGGCATCCTCTAAAAAGGTATCCTCATAAAACTGCTCCAAATCAATGTGCCCCATAAGTGTATCAATGATATTCATGACATCAGACATGAACTTAGATGGTACTAGGGTCCCTTGGAACTTATACTTCATTATGAGAGGAACTTGTATTGGCTTTAACCTCTTGGTTTTTGTTCCCTTAGATGTTCCTTCAATGAGCACTTCCTCCTCTGATTCAAACATTTGTTAATTATCCTGCACTACTAACAATTATCAGGCAAAGAAAATACATACGAAGAGAAATTCAACACAAGTATTCATATTATATCAGCATTAATTGAAGCAAAAGTCCCATGCAACAAGTTAGTCCAACATCTTTGGGTTTTGGGTTTCAGGTTTGGGATAGAACCAAGAACTTAACCATTTTAAGCACAAAATTGAACTCTATCAGAAGTCAGGATCGGGTCATGACTTGGCACCCACACCTATAGTGGTAAACAAGTTCAGTGTCATTTTGTTGTATGATCCTGCAATGTAATCGGGAATTGGGATCGAGCCATCACCAAGTAGTGGTAGGCAACAGATGCAGTCAATGAAATTTTCTCTCTAAGTCTCGATCCCAAGGAAGAATTAGAAGTCGAGATTGAGTTGTGAATCAAAATCGAACCTATAGTAAGGATCGAGTGAAGTTAAATTCCTGAGTTTCGATCCCAATACGATATTGGGAATTAGGATCGAGATCTTGTCATGGACCAGTTGTTAAGTATGCATTGTGGAAAAGGTCAGTTTCAAGTCTCAATCCCAATGTTATGTCAAAAGTCAGAATCGGTTTGACACTAGGTCATGGTACTTAATGATATGTCAAAGGTTAAGTGTTGATCAGATACCCAATCCTGATGGTAATGCGGGAATCAAAATTGAAATTTGGAATGGTACTTAGTCAAAACATTTTAGCATTCTATGGTGATGATATAATACTCGATCCTGATGGAACATCAGAAGTCAGGATCAGAGCAAGTGAAAGAACTAGACTCAAACAGTGGTAAAACCCTAAGTTCATTTTCGATTCCCGACTCTAAAATACATGTGGGAAATAGGAATAACCCAACAATAATAATGAAGGCAAAAATAAATGTAACAATATCCTAAAATCATGCCTTCGGGATCAGGCTATTGTCGGGATCAATATTTTTATTTAAAACAACTTTGAAACTTTAAAATTTATCAATTCAAATGCAGTTTCGACTCGGTGGTACGACAAAAGAGCCCTAGAAAACTAGGGCACGACGGGACAGAAAATCTCGCAAGCAAAAAACCAAAACAAAGCGAGGAAAGCAAAAAAAATTCCCAACGAACCAAAGTTTTCTAGAGCGATGAAAACACACCAAAGGGTGTGAAATAAAACACAGAAAAACCAAACGAAACAAGTGAGAAACGAAAACAAGAAAGAAAACACACAAAACAAGAGCAACAAAAACGCAAGAAAAAATAAAAAATGAAGGAAAAACGCAAGGAAAAAACCCCTACCTCTAAACACAACCAAGTATTTGATAGTACGGTGAGATCAAAGCACCTCCTCAAACCCTTTCTCTTGGTGTTGCTCTGCTTCTCCTCATCAAACTGTTCAAGCTAGAATGGATGGAAACTTAGAAGCGGCAGAATAAAAACCCGTTTGTGCATGCGAATGGTTAGACATTAAATGCGGGTCGGTTGGGCCTCGGGATCGGGGCAGAAGTCATAAATGTGGGTTGCAAGAACGAAAGTAAGCGGGGGTCAAGATCGGGGCATGAAACGACATCAAACCTTCAATAAGTGCAAAGTTCAAGAAAAAGTCTGAAGTCTAAAACCCGACAAACAAACAAGGCAAAGCGGGAATCAAAATCAGGTTGAGAGATGAAACAAGAACTTTTAAAAAGTTCTTAGTGCAAGTCCTGGTCCAAAGTCCGATCTCGAACAACACAAAGAGAGTTGGAAGTTGGGATCGGGATGGAAATAGGAACAAGAACTTAGAAAAGTTCTTGGTGATGGTTTTGTTCCAATGTCTGATTCTAACACAAGCAAAACACACAAGGGAAAAAGGCAGAAGTCAGGATTAGGATGGAAACAAAAACTTACACCTTGAAGGGTGCAAGGTAACGTTTCTGACCCGAAACCCGATTCTGACACACAAAGAAAAAGACAAGGCACAGAGTGGGGATCGGGATCGGAACATGGAAAGAAACTTATAATTTGGAAAGGAACAAGTGTTAGTTTCGGTTTGAAACCCGAACCTGAAATACAAAGAAAACCAGTACTTAGGAGAAAAAGAAACAACTCCTAATATCCGAACAAGAACACCAAGGACAACAAACAAAGGGGGACCCATTTTGACCAAACCAAAATGGGGTGGTTATGCAAGGCATAACAAGTATGTTCAGATTTGTGTGTTGTCTTTGATGGTTTTTCACATCATGTCTTTCCATCAATGAAAAAGGGGGAGATTTTTGCAAGTATGAAGGTGTTGTCATTGATTTCAACAAGCTGGTGTTGTCATTGATGTCAACTATGTGTTGAGAAAGAACGTTGCATGACAAAGATGTCGAGGATATTGAGAAAATTATGAAAAAGAGGTTGTTGTAGGTTGTGAAAGAGGTTGTTGTAGGTTGTGCATGTGTAGTTGAGATATTGATGCTATGTCTGTGCAAATCTAATATGTTGTTTTGGGTTGTTAGTAGTTGCTATGTTTAGAATTTGGGTTTCTGGATCATTGTGCAAAGTGAGATATATTCACCAATGTGTGAACCAGTTTTTTTTCAGTGGTGTTTTTTGTAGTCTAGGAGAAATGTATTTGTTCTGCATTTCTCCCCATATTTGTTTCAGGTTGTACAGATTTGGGAAGTTGGTTATAATGTTTTTATCTTTCAAAATTCACGGTTTCACTTGATTTGGTATAGTATAGTGTGTGTTTCATGCGTCAATGTGTGAATAAGGATAATTGGATGTTCTAGGTTGAAGTATTTCTATGATGCAAATTTGGGCGAAGTCTTTCTTGGATCTCAAGTGGTTCGTGGATTATTCCAAATCATGTTCAAGTGAATTTTGTTGTTCAAAATTTTTAGATTGATTTAAGAAAGCATGTACTTAATTTTTTATGGTGTTTAGCACGGGTGTTGGCCGACCTTGTGTTAACACTACATGCGAAGTTATGAAAGCATGTTGAGGTGTGTTAGGATTTATTTGGGTCCTAATTAAGGATTTAAATGGGTCTCCTTCATTCCTATCCACTGCTGGAATGTTTGGGTGCTGGCCTAATTTTAAATTTTAAATGTAACGATAGATGTGAGTGATGAATGTGATGTGAATTACAAAAGTATAGATGTGAATTTGAGTAGAGCAGTGCGAACTTCAAAGTGTTGAACTTTTGAAGGTAGTGAGTTGAAAGTTTTTGAAATCTTTCAAACAAGGTTGCGAAAGTGTTGGAGCAATTGTGGTGGATTCTTTGTTGGCACATTGAGAATTTTTTCATTTTGAAACATTTCTCTTTTATCTTCTTTGTTTCTTTTTGTGGCAATAAGCCCTAGATATGAGCCTTGTTTGATAGTGTGTCCTATTCTAGCAGTGAGCCCTTATACCATTTTTACAATTACTTATATTGTGAGCTAATCCTCACCATGGTTTTTTCCTCATTGGGTTTTCCACATAAATCCAATGTTCTCTTGTGTATGGTGTTGTTATTTTAGTTTCTTGATATATGCATTTCATGATTAATCACTTTGACAAAATAAGGTTTAATGAATGCTTGTGGATCTGATTACTATTGGTGGTTTTGATGTTTTAATTTGCTACAATTGATTCACCCTCCTCTCATTTTTCTTGTTTGTTCAATAAATCATACGTTCTTGGTCACTCATGACACATAGCCCGATTCTAGAATAACTCCTAGTTAGATCTAGGTTCACATAAGGTGAAA
Source organism: Sequoia sempervirens (assembly GCA_007258455.2). Lineage (NCBI taxonomy): Eukaryota > Viridiplantae > Streptophyta > Pinopsida > Cupressales > Cupressaceae > Sequoia > Sequoia sempervirens. Next base: position 8,845 of record VDFB02190301.1, read on the forward strand.
TATGACACATATTGTACTCAATTCGAGTATGATCGAGGAATGGATAGGGAGGCCCAATGTGACATATTTGAATTAACCACCATTGGGGAATAACTCAGATGTGTGTATCCAAGTGGAGAAATAACCACATACATGTAACCAATCAACACATATCAAGGGTACCTTCTCATTGTATATATAGACGAAACCAAGACAAAATGCCAAACATACTTTAAACCAAAGATCAACATCTCCAATCACTTGAAGATAACCATATCCTAACAATGAACCTATAAAAGTGAAAGGAATCTCACTACAACAATAGGGTCCAATATCTCCTCCAAGACATCAACAAACACTAAAGAATATCATCCATTATCAAAAATGAATCCACATCATTGTCAACAACTCCCATTGAACTGTGATATTGAGTTACACATGAAATCATGACAACCATCTCCTAAATGAAGATCACCCATGGTCCATACACACTCAACTGCAATCTTAGAAACTCCAGAGAACAATTAGAACCAATATATCCAAGCCATGGAAATACAACCACCATCAAAACATCAAGAATCAATCCTACACTACCAAAACATCATTGTCAAAATCTCCCAGTGAAATGTATAAACAAGCTATCATGGAATTGTAATAAAACCACATGCTACAAGTCCCAAATATTGGCAATCCTATCACTCTAATGATCCATCCTCTCATCCCAAAGCAACATATCAATACACAAATGACAACAAACAAGTTCAACTAACGAATTCAACATCAACACTGAAATAATCTTGTGGATATAGATAGTCCACATCTGAGTCATCCCACTATAATCAATGAGTTGTACATATCCAAGGATTGCATAACTCATTTATCCCAAAGAATGAAACATGCAAAGTCATTATCAAATTAACAAATTTCAAACTAAAATATCAAAGAAGATAATCTTGTAAAATCAAGACTCAAGCACCAAATCAACCATAGACCTAAGTTTCCAAACATTTCCACAAATGAGTAACCATATTCAGGGAACCAAGATTATCTAAAATATAAGAACGACCTCCTAACACCAAAGTAAAACCACCACCAAACAACCACAAACTTGATCATGTCATATCAATTCATAAGTGTACCTACATAACCATGACACCATAAGATCATCACCGTCATTTTATCTACATTGAACTCTCACCAACACAAGACTCCAAGTCTCCACACGTATCAACCCATTTCCTCAAACTAAAAGATAACTCATGTACTTGTCACCATTAAAGTCCAACTTTGAAAAGCACCTGTAAACCTATGCCAAAAATTACCAAAGCTAATAATTAGCTATACCATCATAAGTATCATATAAAAATATGTACTCCCTCAAGGTTTCACCTCTTGACTCATATGAATGCTCACACAATCATACCTTGAATCTTAAGAATCAACAAGTACAAACATATATCTACACCACAAATTAAAAATCTACTTAATAAATTATGTATTATACTACAAATTCTCTCCAATTCCTATTCAAAATCGAAAATTATATTTTGTATGCAAAATTTATTACCAAAACTATATACAAGAAAAACATTTAAATTTTAGGCCCCAAAAACTAATGAATCTAGATAAATAATAGAACCAAACCTATACCACTGTGTAGTGCTCCAGTAGAGATTTTTGTTGATACGGGACCATTTTGTTGTTCAAAAGTTTCATTAACCAATTGAATTTTGTTCACTAGCATTGTAAATATGGTCCCATATACCAAACCTAAAATGTGTAGTGCTCCAGTATCATTTTTTCCCACATGTGTAATTTTCATCCCTGATCATTATAACCATACTATAATTTTTCTCCTATATATGGCCTATTCTCCCTATTCATTTAATTTTTTAAAATTTCCCAAATTTTATCATAAATATAGATGAATCTATTATATCATTCTACTTATCTTCTTACACTAACTCTAAATCCAATCTAACAAAAAAATGTATTCATCATATGAGCAAGCATGATAGAATTTTTTAACTAGAAATAACATAGACCATCAATCTTACTACAATGGTTTTATTTGATGATAGCTATTAATCCTACTAAAATATTTTGAGATTTTTCATAGAATCCCTAGCACCCTTTATGTTCTTCAAATGTTATGATCATAGTTATCTATACCAAAATAAATTTGTTTTAATTGTGATATGGCTAATAACCTAGCACAAGTTTTTGATCCACTCACATAATTTTAGTCCAATGGATATCACTATCCCAGGTAGGATTTCAACCATCATAAAAGAATAAAATTATCATGGAACATTTGATCAAGCTTCATAAAGGAATTTTTGCAATCTATTCCTAAAATAAAAAAATATTATATCAAAACATAGGGGAATCATTAGTCACATCAATTTGACATGTGCCAACACCACACAAGTATGCATGCAATGACTCCATGACTATACCAATGGACCAAAAATATTTGCCACATCAGCGTCCCTCACAAATGATAAAGGTACAATTCAAAATTTATAGAATTGGTGTGATCCAACTACCTTTATATTATATTTAATGACATGTCTTGTCAAAACACTTGGAATCTCAAATTCAAAAATATATAAATAGAATCTCCTAAGGCCATTATTATATTTATCAATTGACAATAGTAATCACCTAATAGTTATTGAGAGCTTTACAATACCAAAATCATCTGGTAGAAAGTCATAGGTAATAATTTACTAAAAATAAAAATTATGGAATAGAAAAGAACTAGCAAAGGTCTACCACTATGGAGAAGCAAGAAAATAAAAATAAAGTGAAGATCTCAATCCTAGATCCACCATCTAAAAGATGGAAATTCCTTCTATATTTGGATCTACTAAAAATATCCTACATAACTATGTATCTAGATAAGGCAATGGCCAAACTAGGTGCAACCTTGATCCTTATTCTCATACTACAAATATTGAGTTAGTTAATGACGGTGCATATTACGTTTTTTATTCCCACCTTTCTACTATCCCTACCCTACTTAGGCATGGTAAGTTTTATTTGAGAAATACCCTACATGTGCCCTTGGTAGCTATGCTAATAAAATATGAACTTCCTATCTACCTAAATTCCTTATCCCCACTATGCACCCATGCCTAGAAATAATTATTGCATGTTCAAAATTATTTGACCTTATCTTGTGCATCATTAAAGGGAATAGAAAATCCACCTAATTTAAATGTGTCATTTCAATGAAAAGATAAGGAAATTATTTTTATTCCCCTATAATTATTTATATGTGATTTTGATACCTTGGTCAATTTCAAGGAGAATATACTTGATAAATTAGCTTTTGCAAATAGCCTCTACCCCCATCCCACCTTCACAATTTTCTTAAATCACCACTATCATGCAAAAAGTGGCACTCAAAATGTGTGTAGTATGGTGTTCAACTTAACCATAGTCTATTCAACCCATGATCAACCAACCAAAAGTTAACTTAATCATAAGTTAACTCAAATTTAGGTTAGCTTAAACCTAGTTTAGCTTAACTCGAGTCAACTTAACCTTAGTTCACAATTAATTAGAGTTACACTTAACCCAATGCTAACTTAACCATAGTACCAACACATCATCTTAACTTTCATAGTCATATTAGATTCATCTTACATCCAGGTAACATCCAACCTTCAACCTTATGCATAGCACCATTTCACACTCTTGACATAGATCAACCCATATACAAGTCATCAAGTCCAACCCTTAACCATGACAACCCATCCCATATGCATTTTCAAAAAAATGCATCCAAACTTACATTGAAACACATTGAGGTCACATCCTTCAAGAACTAATAAAATTGGGAGCTTGATTATCAAATTATTTCAATCTTGAACAATTAAAAACACAATAACTCCCTCTTATAAACAATGGTGAAAACCATGAAGTCCATAAAAATGGCATTACTCATGAGATTTCTAGAATCAAAGAAAAAAATAAAGGGATGGACTTTGGTAAAAATATAATGTCAAGGTTCCATGCAAATACTTCAAAATAGACCTATCATCTTTTTTATTACTTCCTTGGCTTATCCAAACAATGTCAGTCATCTAAACCTTTGGTCAATCAAAAACTAAGGGATATAAACAATACCCTTAAAAGTCTTCCATTAGGTTTACCTTCCATTAAGGAATATAAGTATGAGGAAATTTTTTCCTATCCCTTCAAAATTTTAATTACATGAACACTATTAACTCCACACTTTGCATTGCCCAAATTTGAGAAATACAAAGAAAAAGGTAACCCGTAGGGTCATATCCATTAATTTTACATCACTTTCCATGAGGTGTTCTACAATTATGATTATCTACCTTGTCTCTTCCCTCGTAGCCTAGAGGAAAAATCTTTGGATTGGCTTACTCATTTACCTAAGGGGATGGAAAATGCATTTCCCAAGCTCGCAAAATATTTTGTAGAACACTTTTCACTATCGAGCACAAACTAATAATGCTTGATCTTTATAATGCAAAAAGAAAATATGGTGAGTTTTTTCTTTCCATAAATGATGGAAAATTCTAGCTTGTAGGTTTCTATGAATTATACTAGATAAATAGCTTGTACATATTTTTGTTACGAATCTTAATGTCGAAATGGCCTTTCATTTATAAGTACATTTTGTATCCACCTTTGAAAAGATTATTAAAAGGGTGCTCAAATTGAGAAGACATTGGTTGCTAGAGGGTTGGTCAATTTTTTTATCAAGGATCACAACAATAACCAAATGAGAATCCCAAAACCTTTTCCAAAGATAGAAATATATTCAATGATGGCCTCACTAACACCAAACATGTAAAAATAGTTCAAAACACAAATAAACTTGTATTGCTAATAGGGCCACCTAAAAGGAAGAATAGGATATGTCAATAAAAAAACTTGCATGAACCCTTGAAGAATGTATTTAAGAAACTCTTATGAGTGAACATGATCAAATCCATATTTTTAAAGTTTTTTTTATGATGGCATATCAAAACCCACATGGTACAAGCACCATGAATATTATGAATACCACTTATCCAAAGGCCATAAACTAATAGATTCATGAAAATTAAATATTACATCTAAGATTTGATATACAAATGTGACATTAAAGTCAAATGTGCACCATAATCTTCACCTAACATAGATTTATGAATGTACCAAAATCCCTTTACAACACACAATTAGGGTCAAGCCTCTACCAAAAAAACTTAGGAAAAGATAACCATATGTATAATTTACATTCTCATAAATCCTCTCATGAATATTATTTTGTAGGCTACATTTATCACTCCCCATGACACATAAGAACAATCATAATAAAAAACTAGTTATGATGTGACAACACAACAAGGCATGGTCATCATCTCAATAAACCCTCAACCTAATCCCCTAAATATATATGATATCATAAACAATTCAATAATTCTCTACAAAATATTTCTATCTTGGATCTTCTCCAATCATCATTTTTTCACCAAAACATGTTGGATAAAGCCTTGAAAGAGTCAAGGGAATAAAATTACATTAACCCCTCCTAATTCTTAGCACTCATCATACACCTTAGTTTTGATCGCCATATCACCTTTAGTCCTAAAAGAATGGCATCTATTGACCCTTTCCATAATCAACTAGTTTATATTAAATCCTTTCTTGTCAAACATAAGATCAAATGAGTACTTATAGATAATGGCTTTGGGATCAACCTTTTCACCTTGAGGCTTGTTAAACTCTTGTGATACATAAAAGAGGCTTCGCAACTCATTTAATCATAATCAAATCCTATGATAACTTAGAAGTGGATATTGAAGGAACCATTAGTCTTCCCCTCTAGGTTGGATTTTCTATCCATAACACCCTCTATCATGTTGTAAATCTTGACCTCCCATGTAATATAATTTTTGGCTACCCATGTATACACATTATGCAAACCATTCCATCCACATTTGACCAATATCTCAAATTATTTCACAAATTCATTGAAGCCAGCATCTCAATAGATTAGAACCCCTTCCAATATTGTAGAATGTTGGACGTTCAATTCCAAAGTAAAACTATTGTCCTATCACCGAAGTTGTAGAGCTACCATCTCAACCAAATTCATCTTATGTTGATCCCAAAGGTATACCATCCACCTCATACAAAATTCCTCCTTCCACTAAGGTAAATATTGCTCAAAAAGGGTGTGTTGATTATGAAATCAAAAATTCCTTTCATATTAGGAAACTTCCATTGTCACTTGAATCCTACATTCATCCTAATATAGAATATAAGAAAAGGCAAGAGACCTTGACTTGATGATTAACTCCGCCTTATCCTTTCTCCATTGAAGTTAGAGGATGAATCAACTCACTTAGCAAGATATTCTAATGACATAAACCTAGGCACTAACCAAGATCAAAAGCTCACATAAATTACCACTAGCATGAACTTAGAAGGGAAATGGTTCATAAGGATTTCCTCTCAGTAAATTCTAATGTGTTCACCTAGTCATATGCATGAATACCAAGATTAGATCCTTCTCTCTTCATTCATCCCTTGGTATTCTAACCAAATTCCAAATCGGTAAAGGAAAAGCTCCAAAAAATGCACCCCACAATTTATTTATTAGTTAAAGATTTTTTTTAAAATATTGGGTATTAGCTTCATTAGGCCTATTGACTACTCAAAATGGATTTACAATATCATAAAAATTTGAAAGAACATGAAATCATCCATTTTTTTCTCAAACTTCTAAGATGTCAATAAAGCTAAGTTCTTTAAATACGGTTTCCCTTTGCCTAACATTAACACAATAATTGATCCTATAGAATGTTATGAGATTTTCTCCCTCATGGAAAATTCCCCAATCTATAATGAAATACATATTGCACCATAAGATCAACACAGGGAATCTTCTATTATCAGTCCATTCCTTTTAGATTTGAGAATGTAAGAGCAACTTATCAAAGAGCTATGATAGTAATATTCCATGACACACTTCATCATGAAGTCAAGGATTATGTTTACATTTTGGGAAAGGGAAAAACTAGAGAAAACTAACCCTTTGTCTTGCATCCTAAAATGGCTTTTAAAGAATAGAAATTTCACTTGAATTTAAGAAAAATTATTTGGTACCACTAAGGGAAATTTTTTGGGTTATATCATTTCTTGATGTGGGATTGAGTTTGATCCCAACAAATTTAAGCTAAATTTGGCATGCCTTCACCACATAACCTCACATATCTTTATAATATTCAAGGAAAATTGTCATCTATCAAACTATTCATTACTTAGCTTGTAGAAAATTTTCATCCATTTGCTCATCTGCTCAAAAAAAATATAGATTCCATTTAGAATGATTCATGTGAACAAGATTTTGATAGTATTAAACAGTAACTTTCCAATCCCTTGGTGTTTATTCCACCTAAAGCCGATCAACCACTAATCCTATATATCCTTGCCACTAAACATGCCTTAGGGGCACTTTTTGTACAGTACAATGAACATGGTAAGGAGAAATTTATATATTATCTTATTAAAACTATGGTCAACCATGAATGTCAATACACACCCATAAAAAAGGCTTTCCTAGCTATGGTTTTTACTTCATAGAAACTTGGACACTATATATTCTCACACAGTACTAAGCTCATTGCAAATATTGATCATCTAAAATACCTTCTCTCTAAAACAACATTAACTAGTCACATGGAAAAATGGGTGATGCTTCTAAGCAATTTTAAAATTGAATAAAATGTTGATCAAAAATAATAAAATGGAAAAGTCATCACTGATCAATTAGTGATGGCACCTCTAAATGGTACACAACCCATACTCAAAAAATTTCTAAGTGATTTTCTTCTCCATATTGATGAACCACAAGAATGGACATTCACTACTGGATTTGACACCATTTTCTGACGGGCACTCGTCGGTCGTTCGACAAATCTCTGTCGGAAGATCGACACAATGGCGAAAATCTTTCCGTTGCTATTTTTTCGTCTCAATTCCGACGACAAATTAAACGTCGAAATAACGGCGAAGAATCGTCGGTCAGAAGCATCGTGAAATACCTCGGGATTTTGTCAGAATATTGACGAAACCTTTGTTTATCCACTGACGAATTACACCAGAAGTTTGTCATCGGTTCGACGAAATGGGCAAGCAGTAGCGTGGAAACAACATGGAACGTTCGTCGAAATAGCGACGAAATAGCAGAGTAGTAGCGTCGAAAGAACACCAAAAGTTCGTCGAAAGTGTGACGAAATTAGCAAGAAGCAGCGTCGAAACAACGCGAAAAGTTCATTGACGTTGCGATGAAATTAGCAAGGAGTAGCGTCGGAAGAACACTAAAAGTTCGTCGAAAGTTCGATGAAATTGGCAGGGAGTAGTGTGGTAGCAAAGCTGAAATATCGTCGGAAGGGCGACGAAATGGGTAGGGAGTTACGACGAAATCGTCGTCGCAGCTATAGCAACTTTTTTGAGCCTTTCTGTTGATTCGTCGGTGGTTATCGTCGAAATTGCGACGAAGAAGCAAAATTTAAAAAATAAAATTATATATTTGTGGAAATGTACCATTGCGGAGACTGACGACTGATCATACATATAGAGTGCATATTGGTTTGATGCTTCAAACGATGCATT
>VDFB02190302.1:0-19570 GCA_007258455.2 Sequoia sempervirens
TTTATTCATTGAGAAACATGAGTACAATAGAGCAGTGTAACTGTATTGTTGAAAACTAAGAATGCAAGTACATCATCGAATTGCACAACCTCCTGAGAAGGAGCATCTGACTCTTATTTATGGGAAAAGAAGCTACTAACTAAACAAGGCGGTCAACTCCATGAATTGGGAGGACACCACTTTAGGGAAAGCAAAGAAAGTGGAGAGGCGGTTACACATGCATGGAATCTAGTCAGACGTGCTTTCCTCAACATAGATTTAGCATAACAGTAATGCCTATATTCACTCAACAGAAATAAAGACCATTTATAAGGTAGTTACAACTCGATTTGCATGGGGAATCTCCCACCATTGATAGTCTTCCCTTTGTTGACATTTGCATGACCACTTTGTTAACCGTTATGGTGAATGACCAGCTAGCGGAATATTCTCAATTTAGTGGCCTCTAATCATATCTACATGGTAATATTAGTACACACAATAATCACATATCTGTAACTATCTTAAAGAACATTCATTAATCAACATGTAGAATTAACATAGATAATCCATATAACATGTCAATGCCATTAAAGTTTTTCAGAGATAAAATTAGGCTCAATATCTATGGTTTTGAGGAAATATCAACATTCAAACATCAAGGTCCATAATAACCCCAACAAATAGATCATAAATTTTACCAAAATTAAACCATAAACTAGACTTATCACAACGTATGACTTAGAGATTGAATAGATGGATGTAGAGACAAAATTTCTTCATGGAGATCTTAGAAGAAGAAATTTATATATGTCAGCAGGCACTGTGGAAAAAGGTAAAAGAAATATAGTTGCAAAGTTAAAGAAATCCTGTATGGTTTAAAACAATCACCTAGAATGTGGTACCAAAAGTTTGACACTATTTTGCTGTCATTGGGATTTGTAAGATCAAAATATGATCATTGTGTGTACTTCAAAACTAAAAATGATTGAGTTCTTATTATTGCCTTGTATTTTGATGGCATGTTGTTTAGAGGAAATAGTAAGACTATGATTTCTGATCTAAAATCTCAATTGTCAGCAAAGTTTGAAATGAAAGATCTAGGTGTAGCAAGGTATATTCTAGGGATGGAAATAAAAAGGGATAGAGGAAGTAGAAATCTTTAGCTCAACCAAAGTAAGTATATCAATATTGTGGAGATTTGGTATGACTGATTGCAAGCACCTAGTTGTTCCATTTTTGTAGGGAACGAAGCTATCTTTTGAAGATTATCCAAAATCTCCTACCGAGATGGAGGACATGACAAGAGTGCCTTATGCAAGTGCAGTTGTTAGTTTAATGTATGCAATGGTCTACAAGGCATTACCCAAGTAGTGGGAGTTCTTAGCTATTTTATGGAAAATCCAGAAAGACCGCATTGGGATGCTGTGAAAAGAGTTTTTAGATATTTAATAGGTACCTCTTAGTACACTTTGTGCTATCATGGTAACTCGGTTGGGTCACAAAGATCCATTAGCATTCGAGGTTATGTGGATTTTTATTGGGCAGGGGACATTGATAGCACGAGATCCAATAGTGGATACATCTTCACGTTGAATGGTGGTACAGTTAGTTGGATAAGCAAGCGGCAGGCTGTAGTCACTTTATCTACTATGGAGGAAAAATATATGGCAGCAAAAATGCCTATAAAGAAACCATTTTTCTTAGAAATTTGTGTTTTGATATTGGGTTCAATGCAAGGTAAATTACCATTTCTGTGACAGTTAGAGTGCTATTTGTTTGGAGAAAAATCCAACTTTCCATGCTAGGATGAAACATATTGATGTGCAATATCATTTTGGATGGGATATGGTGGAGGATGGAAAGATCAGTCTTGAAAAAGTGGATACTCTAGAAAATGTTGTAGATGCGTTAACGAAACTAGTGAGCACAGAGAAGTTTAGGTGGTGTGCCAGTTCAATGGACCTTGGGGCCTATGATATTCAGTACTGTCAAAGTTTTGGGAGAAGCCAGTAAGTCTTCCCAAGTGGGAGCATGTTGGAAATGTGTCTCAACTTACTGGCTTGATGCGGCAGCGTTGTGTTCTCCTATCTCCTTGATTGACCAAACTATGCTCTATCGGCGAGACCTTATTCTTTGTCCCAATGATGATCCAATGGTTCTTCATTGGAGAGACATTGTGTTGTCAGCTAGACCTCACTTGATGTCTCCAAGATGGTCTGATAGTTTGTGGTGTTGGTGGTTTGTTCTATCGGCATAACATGGCTCTATCGGTGGACCCTAACAATAGTCCCAATGACAACCCAATAAAGTTCTTTCATTGATGGGACATTATGTCATTGGTGTGACTCTATTTTGAGTCCCAATAATATAATGATATGACATCGGTAGGACTTGGGGACATCGGCGAGACACTTAGCTGGGTCTCTTTGATGAGTTGATAGGCTTGAATTGGAGGGGTGTTATTTCATTGACATGACCCTGAAGGTGGTCTCCCCAATGGATCGATGACCATGTGGAACTTCATTGACAAGACTTGCTTGTATCGGTGGGAAACAATATGAAGTCTCCCTAATATGGCAATAAGGTTGGTCAATAGTGTACTGTGAAAAGTTCATATCGATGTGACAATGAGTGATCTGCGAGACACAATCTCTTGTCTCACTGATACTATGATGATTATTTTTGGTTTGGTGGGTATTACACTCGTTAGTGGGACTCGAACAAATTAGCGAGAGGTTTGTGGTTGTCTCATCGATGGCCCGATATGGTAACTGTTGAGTAATGGTTTGTCTACTATTTCGAATGGGAATTGAATTGGTATGTTTCTTGCATGGATCTGGTGATGTAGATCGGTTGGAATTATCTTAGAATGAAAATTCTATAAGGTGTAATGCATTGTAATAGGGTTTAGTGTTGAGTTGTGAGTCTGATGAGAGAGAACAAGATTGATCATGAATTGTAATGCTGCTTGTATTGAGAGTGTGAATGGACATTTGAGAGCAACAAACTGTAACTCTGTATGTGGACTTTGTTCACTGTAATACAAAGTGTTTTTGCTTGGTGTGGTGTGTTTTTCTCTTGAAAGGGTTTTCCCACATTAAATCTGGTGTTCGTTCTATGGTTGTGTTAATTTTGTTTTATTATGTTATTATGCTAATGTGCATCATTAATGAACTATAATTTTAAATTGAACCATATGTCTACATTCTCTTCTTAGAATTGACATTAGGAAAGTGTTTCCGCACCTCTAATTTCCATACACCTACTTTTAGTGGGGAATGTGTGCAAAATTCACAAGAAATGGTGACTCTACTAGGAAAAATTCTTGAATGTTTCAAGGATAAGAATTCATCTAAAACCCAAAATCTCTGGTTAGCACCATCATCAAAGCTTCACTGGTCAATTCTTTCTTAAAGAGGAAAAAAATCATTAGTTGAATCAATTCATGATATATATTAAATCCTCAAGTATGTGTGATTTGTGAGTTCATCCCCTCCCTAGGAGACTTGAGGTAAGCCATCATTCAACCGAGGTTGACAGATAGTCCAACTACAAAAGTAACCTAGCTATTGGCTTGTTGTTAGTTAGGCGTCTACAGCCCCGACTAGGTTATCGCTACAATCCCCATGAAAATTTCTCTATTGGTAGTCAGGCGTCCATAGCTCCGATAGAGTTATTTGCACACCCATACAACTGCTTATTAGATATTTTTTGTTTTCATTCTTAATAACCTTTGTTTTTGCAACCAATAAGAACTAAAGCTTATTCTAAGTTTGGAGATTGTAGTGGTCACTGAAGTGGATTTTTAGATTTTTCACCTATCAAAGTGTCATTCAATACTTTCCATAAATCCTTCTAGGAATAATCAAAATGTGTAAATTATGAGGATTGAGACAATTGTAAAAGGATTCAAATAATGGTTTCTTTCTAAATCAAGAAAAAAATCAATCAATGAAACTTGATCACGAAGGTGAATGGATATCTTCAAATAACCTATGATAGCTTATTCAAGAAACAGTCATGAAAAATTAGCAAAAACTCCATTTGAGTGTACATGGCACTGCCACCATACCAAAACAAGAAAACCCACTTAGTTGAAGCAAAACATCAAAGTGAAAGCAAACAAAAAGAAAATTATCCTAAAGCAACATAAACTAAAACAAACCACCTAAGCTAACTATGTACAAGGCTGAGCTGTAATAGCTCAAGCAAGGAATATAGTGCTTTACATACTACCTATTAACAAGCAGTGGGATATCTTCTCCTGTGAGGGCTTTCAAGCAATAAACGTTATCTCCCAAAATTTTAGAGGTTTGAAAGGGGCCAAGCCAAATCTTGTGGAATTTACCATGTTCCCCCTTTTTTTTGTGGACTTTATCCCAATACAAGACTAGTCAGTAATCCTAAAGGCCTTAACTTTTTCTCGTCGATCAAACCAATGTTTCACAATGCCTTGATGCTTGGAAAAATTCTCAATGGCCTCATCATGTTTTTCCTCCAAGTGGAGGAGCTCAGAAAGATAGGCTTCAAGTCTTTCTCCCTCATCATAATATTCATTAATGAATTGCAATGTGGGGATCTTTAAGTGAATGGGAAAGACAGGCTCTTGACTATAGACCAGATGGTATGGGGAGGTGCCCAAGGCAACCTTCTGTTAGGTACAATCTACCCATAGAGAAAACCATAACTGGGTATGCCAGTCTCTAGGGTTCTTGTCCAGTAATTTACAGATGATGGTTAATAGGTTCTTATTCATGGACTTAACTAACCTATTTCCTTGTGGATAGTAATTAGAAGAAAACTTTAGTGAAATACTACAATCAAAATCCCATCCCAAAAAAATTAAAGAAGCAAATGTTGGGCCGTTATCACACACTAATGCAAATGGACATCCAAAATGAGTAACAATGTGATCTTAAAAATTTATAACAACGCCAAATGTGCATTCCTTACATGGAATTTCTTTTGTCCATCTAGTGCAATAATTAGTAGTGGTCAAAATATACTTGTGGCCGATCGAAGATGGTGGAGTAGCCATACTAATAAAATCTAATCCCCATTGTGCGAAGGGATGCACCTTAGCTACATGTTGTAATGGGACAACATGCTTCTCTCTAACTACAACAATCTGAAAAGTGTACTAGGTTTGAATGTGTGCGTGGACATCTTTGAATAGTGTGGGCCAGTAATAGCCTACTCATAAAATCTGATTTGTATTGGAAGGGACAGTACCATGACTAGTCTCAAACCTATCATGAAACTCCTTTAAGACTGCAACTACTTCTTCCTTCCCCAGGTAGTGAAGGTAAACTCCTTTGTGATTCTTTTTATACAGGGTTGAGCCTTTCATCATGTAGCTTGTACTCTTCAAATGTAGGGAGCGTCATTGGGAAATATTCAAGCATGGTGGGAAGCTTTGATTGAGTAGGTAGTAGACAATATTGCCATACCACCCATCTGGTGATACGTCTTCAAGATTATATTGTTGGGCTGTTAATTTAGTGTGTATTTCAGCCATAGTTCATGTCAATTCCTACGCTCGAACCAGCTTCATGGGCTGAATTTCCATATCATACTCTTCCAACATCGTTACCCACTTTTCTCGTCGTTCACTTAATGCATTCTACATTAGAATGATCTTTAAAATCGCATTCGTAATGATGGGAAACACCTTATTTCTCAGGATATAATGTCTAAACTTTTTGATATCATGAACCAATGCATATGCTTGTTTTTTGACACTTGGATAGTGTAGCTCAACATCCTTAAGTGAAGTGCTCATGAAAGTAATGGGATGCTCCTCTCCTTGCTCTTTTTTCTATGTTAGCATACTTGCACATGAGTGTTCTGAAGCAAAGGAATATATGTAGAAAGGCTTTGTATAATCAAGAATAACTAAGACTGGGGCCTCAACAATCATAAATTTTATTTCTTCAAAAGCCAATTTTACTTCTGGTGTCCATTCCACCTTGGCATCCTATTTCAACATTGCATTTAGAGGCTTCACGATCTCAAAAAAACCATTTATAAACTTTCTTACAAAATTGATTTTTCCAAAGAAGGAATTCATTTACTTCTTACTTGCAGGTGGATGAATCTTCAATATGGCCTGAATCCACTTGGGGTTGATTGATATCCCTTTCTTTGAAATTACATGACTGAGCAACTTATCTTTAGTTACTCCATAGATGCACTTCTTTGGATTGAAAAAAATTCCAAACTCCTGACACCTCTATAATACCTTGCATAGGTCTAAGATATGATAAAATCTCTTCTTAGAGAATAATGTCAAGTCGTCCATATAGATGATGATACATTTCCCTATCAGCTCCTTAAATTCAATATCCATCGCATGTTAAAATGTTGCAGCAGAGTTGATCAGATTGAAAGGCATACACATGTAGGCAAAGGTTCCCTATTTTGTATTAAATGTTTCCTTATTCCTATCATCATACTGGACCATAACTTTATTGTATCTCAAATACCCATTGAGGGAGGACATCATATGAGAACCATTGATAATTTGTAGAACCTCATCCAATGAGGGCATCAGATAATTATCTTTTTCTGATGCATAGTTCAGATTATGAAAATCCATGCACAAACGGATCTCACCATTCTTTTTGCAGATAGGTACCAAGTTTGTAATCTAAGTAGAATTCCTTATAGGAAATATAATATGGGTTGAAAGTAATTTCTATACTTCTTTATATATTTAATTTGATTAGTATATTTATTTTTTATTTCTTGTGAATGTAGGTTTTTTTTTTTTTTTTTGAAAATCAAGCTCTTTGTTCTACACATGTGGAAAAATAGTATATTATAAAAAAAAATCTGAAAAATATCTATGCACTTGATATTGATTTCCTTGATCCATACAAAAAAGGTTATGTGTTAGCAAGTAAGCGTATGTCTAAATTGTAACTGGTTTGACTTCAAAACTTAATTAAGAAACAAATATTCAATAAAATACTATTAAACCAAATTCATGCACTAGATATCATAGTTACAAATCTAAATTCAAAAAAAATAGAATTTTATCCTTCATGGAAAAAAAATTGTGTTAGCAAGTACACATCACTCTTTAAAAATGGTGTTTACTGTTAAAAACTAGTTTTCAAAGGAGATGGAAAAAAAAGCAGTTTTATTCTATTTTTAAAAAAAAAGTATATTTAGTATCTACAGAAAAAATGTCACAAATCACTAGTTTGCATCATATACAAATTCCTCATGGTTTAGTAGCTATAGGTGCCCGAAAGTGAAAATTTAGATAAAAAATTTCAGTTCAATGTCAAGTTTGGCCAAAAAGTGTAAACCACTATTGTGGGATCACCCTAGAGCTTACTTCATTCTTTGGCAAAGGATTTAGCTTAGGAGTATTTTGTTGTTCTGGTACTGGTTCTTCCTAAATTTTGTGGTCTTTAGATCTAACCTTAGAAGGGTTGGCCTATTTTTTGATTTCTTCTACTACGGTTTGACAAAGAAAATATTTGAATTTTGAATGAGAAGCATCATGTATTCTTCACCAGCAAGGTAATAGTAAATCCGTAAAATCCACATTATTCCCAAGGCTGATTTGATCTTGTATGTATCTTTTCATGAATTCTTGAAAGCCCTCTAACAATCCAATGTCACCATCATTCTGAGGATCTTCATCATCTAATTCAATGGTTACTTATGTGTTGCTAAGAATTTGAGTTAAATCTCTAGACATATCATGCATCATTAGCACCTCCTCTTCTTCTTTATCATCTTTTGCCACAGTGGTAGGAATATAATTTCCCAAATTAGTTTTAGAAAATAACACTTCATTCATCTTATTATATTTGGTGATCGTATGCTTTATTCTTGGTTCTCGCTCTATGTAGATCTGATTCAACATTCCCCTCAAAGGAAGCTGCATGTGTGATGCAGAGCCAAGGTGGAGAAGACTCAAAATTGATCAGACCTCAATAAGACATCAACCCTTGAAATCACAATCATTCACATTGAATCAACTAACATCAACAAGGTTATAGACTCCAAATCTTGACAAATGGGCTTATCTTTTAGAGAAGGCCACCAAAATACCATCTCAACATTAATTAGGCATCCACTCATACCCTAATACCATATTCCAATCAAATTTTACAAGGTTATTTGCACCATCATAGAGAATCATTAGACTGCCCTACAAAAAGGCTACAAGAATTAGCCTTGTTTTACAAACAAAGTACCCTTCAAACTTCTCCTAACCCCTCAATCTCTTGGACAGTCCTTAAATGTGTCTCAAAACACCCAAATCCACAGGTCTTTGACAATTTCACACCTTCTAAGCCATCGTTCTCCAAAACCCTCAATTTACTTACAAATACCTAGGGTTTTCAGTATTTCACCCTTCCAAGGATTTCCAAGCCCAACCAAAATATCAAACTACTCTATTAGGGTCTATACAAATATAATAAACACTCATTAGGCCTTTAGTCTCATTAGTTTTCAAAAACACTACTTTAGTTCCTCCTTTTCATGTCAAAAACCCACATTTCCAGCCTAGGGTAACATCACCCAACCCTTTAGATGCCTTGCCATGATCCCAATAGAACATAAAACTTAAAATTAACATGATATAGGCCTTTCATCTAAATCACATGTCACCACAGTAGGAGGAAAGGCTCCATCCTTAAAAGAAAATGAAACTCAGATCCTCCTGGCCTATTACAGACAAAACAAGAACAATAAAGATTTCCTTTCACAAAGTTGATTAAAGAAGCCTCAAAATAGAAGGAAATGTATGTTAAGACATGCCACTACATAATTTTATGAATTTCAAATCATTGGAGGCTTGTACTGGGCTGTACACAGTAAGAAGAAATTAAAAATCAGAAAAATGTTTGAAAAATTCACAGTTGGATGTTGAAATAGAGCACCAATTCCTCAAAAAGCATTTTATTGAACCTCTATTCGGGCTTGCAAGATGCCTTTATATATTTCCAAATCAAAAAAACCTTCCCCAATGCCTATAACCACCCTTTAACCACCAAAACCTTCATTTGGCTGAAAAGTGCTAACATTGACAATTGTTTCCTAAATAAGCATCATTATGCAATTTTGTTTTCAAGACACCTAATATCACTTAAACACTTTTATTTCATCCCTAATACAATCCCTAAACCTTTTTCTTGCATTCCCATTTACAATTTAAATAGTTTTCCTTCATGGAAAAGTTGATAATTTTGAAGAAAGAGTGCATGTTTGCACATTTGATCACCAAACTCCCAAAACCCTTAAATACATAAAGAGTGGTCTACTTAGACCTTATTTTCAAAACCTACTAAGATAAAGCACCTAAAACTCCAATACTCACCCAAAGTCCCTCAGGATAGTCTTCTACCAGGGTGAATTTTCCACCATGGTTGTAGGTGCCCCTACACCATACAACCCCCCTGGAAGAAACTCATGTCCCATGAGTGAAGGTTGAAACCAACCCCACCATCCACAATACATGCTTCTTGGATCAATAATATTCTTCCACTGTATCAGTCCTTGCACTCCAAACTATCCTACACTTGGAAGTGTGCTTACACTTGCATAGGACTGTGTTTGCACATTCAAACCTGAGGTTTGTTTTTTCTGCATTCTTGGCTCAGAATCTACTTGTCTCCTATCACCTGTACCTACACACAAACAAAGGTTAGAAAAACCATTACCATGAACTTCCCTCAACTTAGTCCCATCTTTTTGTTTATGTCTGCTCTGTTATGCACTCTGTCCACATTGTCCTTGCACCTCTGTCACTAGTCCTTTGCCTCTTTCAGACTTTTGTACTCCTGATTTGACAACCTTTGCAACAATACCTTCTCCTTTATGACCCACCGAAGGACATACAATGGTCCCAATCACCACACCTTCTTGTTTACTCTCTAGTAAATCATAGTTTACCCCTGATTTTTCCTTCACACATGCTATCCCTACATTATCAGACCTAGAATTTTTCACATTAGAATTTTTGATTTCCTTCACAACATTTATAGGTTCCTTGCTCCCACACATGATCACTTTGGCTTTACCTTTCACATCTTCTACAAGTGGATTCAAGACAAAATTATGACCATCCTTCATGATAGTGTACTCATTTGCTCTTCCATCATACACGACACCCCTATCATATTGCCAAGGTCTTCCTAAGAGTATGTGGCAATAGTCCATTGGAAGGATGCCACAAATAACATTGTATTTATAATCACCAATCTGGAGATCTACCACAACCTTCTCATTCATTAACAAAGATTGACCATCACTTAGCCAAGATACCTTGTAAGGAAATTCATGGTGAATCCTTTTCAAGTTTAACTTGTTCACCATTTCACATGATACCATATTTTCAGTTGAGCTAGAATCAACCATAATTTTACATACCTTTCCCTTGCTCTTGCAAGTGGTTTTGAAAAGCCTCTTCCTATGCAATGGTTCTACTTATTTGGAAGTCTTCAAAAGTTGTTTGTGCAACATTAAAGCTTTTCCAACTTCAGGGTTTGTAGGACAACTTGATGAGCCAGTGCTCTCCTCTTCATCCTCTTGCACAAGTTGAACTCTTTTATCACCTTTACTTCCACTTGATGAAGCACCAATCTTCTCAGGACACTTGTAGGATGGATGGCCAAATTCATTGCAAGTGTAACATCTACCTGAAAACAAATTGGAACTCCTACCTCCTCCAAATCTTCCCCTCGTGCCTCTCCATCCACCTTTGAAATTAGATTTCTCCTGTCCTTTCACGACATCTTCTTGATTTTCATTGTTTGGCTTTGAATTAGGCCTAAATCCTCTACCTCTTGATGATTACCTCTGCCCCTAGCTGCTTTATCTTGTCTTCTCTTCATTTTCTCCTCCACCCTGATTTCCATTTGATAACATTCCTCTACATTCCTATGGTTAGCCAAAACCAATTCATCTTGTATGTTTAACCTCAAACCACCCATATATATTTCAACTTTTTTATCTTCATTCTCATGATGACTAGACCTTAAACTTAATTTATAAAATTCCTCAGTATAAGACTTAATATCCATTTCCTTTTTCCTTAAGCTTTGCAATTTCTTAAACATTTGAACTTGATGATCTTTGGGTAAGAATTTACCTTTGAGTTTGGATACCATCTTGTCCCATGAGGTGATTTTAGACTTTCCTTGCTTCCTCCTCTCTGATTGAAAGTAGTCCCACCATACCAAAGCATGGCCTTGCAACTTTGTCTTTGCAATCCTTACTCTTTGCTCCTCAGGAACCTCATCACATTCAAAATGGTTATCTAATGCAAGAATCCAGTCAAGTAACTCTTCATCATTTAAACTTCCACCATATTTAGGAACATCAATCTTTACCTTAGGTTTGTCATTCCTAACTGCCTTACCAACTTTGCAATTCTTTGGTCCTCTGGGTCAAGCTCTTCTTCCATATCTTCAAACTCATTATCTTCCTCTTCATCTAACTCACTCTCTTCCACATCCCTTCTTTTGTTTATTTCCATAGCTATGATTCTTTCCTTCAACTCCCTAATTTCTCTAGCATGTCTATCTTTCATCTCCTTCATCTCTTTATCCATATCTTTGTTCTTTGGAGGCATCTTGAATATCAAACTCTTCACTTCTTCCTTGCTCTGCACAACCTGCAAAATGAAAAAAAAATCTAATCCTTGATGCTCTGATACCACTATGATGCACAACCAAGGTGGAGAAGAATCAAAACTGATTAGACCTCAATAAGACATCAACCCTTGAAATCACAATCATTCACATTGAATCAACTAACATCAACAAGGTTATAGAATCCAAATCTCAACAAATGGGCTTATATTTTAGAGAAGGCCACCAAAAGATCATCTCAACATCAATTAGGAATCCAATCAGACCCCAATACCATATTCCAATCAAATTTTACAAGGTTATTTTCACCATCATAGAGAATCATCAGATTGCCTTGCAAAAAGGCTATAAGAATTAGCCATGTTTTACAAACAAAGTACCATTCAAACTTCTCCTAACCCCTAAATCTCTTGGAAAGTCCTTAAATGTGTCTCAAAACACCCAAATCCATAGGTATTTGACAATTTCACACCATCTAAGCTATCATTCTCCAAAACCCTCAATTTACTTACAAATACCTAGGGTTTTCAGTATTTCACCCTTCCAAGGATTTCCAAGCCCAACCAAAACATAAAACTACTCTATTAGGGTTTTTACAAATATAATAAACACTCATTAGGCATTTAGTCTCATTATTTTTCAAAAACACTACTTTAGTTCCTCCTTTTCATGTCAAAAACCCACATTTCCAGCCTAGGGTAACATCACCCAACCCTATAGACGCCTTGCCATGATCCCAATAGAACATGAAACTTAAAATTAACATGATACATGCCTTTCCTCTGAATCAAAAGTCACCACAGTAGGAGGAAAGGCTCCATCCTTAAAAGAAAATGAAACTCAGACCCTCTTGTCTTGTTACAGGCATAACAAGAACAATAAAGATTTCCTTTCACAAATTTGATTAAAGAAGCATAAAAATAGAAGGAAATTTATGTTAAGACATTCCACCACAATATTTTATGAATTTCAAATCATTGGAGGACTTTACTGGGCCGTACACAGTAAGAAGAGATCAAAACTCAAAAAAATGTTTGAAAAAATCACAGTTGGATGTTGAAACATAGCACCTATTCCTCAAAAATCATTTCATTGAACTTCTATTTGGGCTTTCAAGATGTATTTAAACATTTCCAAATCAAGAAAACCTTCCCCAACACCTATAACCACCCTTTAACCACTAAAACCTTCATTTGGATTAAAAGTGCTAACATTGACAATTGTTTGATAAATTAGCATCATTATGAAATTTTGTTGTCAAGACACCTAAGACCACTTAAACACCTTTATTTCATCCCTAATAAAACCCCTAAACTCTTTTCTTGCATTCCCATTTACAATTTAAATAGTTTTCCTTCATGGCAAAGTTGACAATTTTGAAGAAAGAGTGCATGTTTGCACATTTGACCACCAAACTCTCAAGATCCTTAAATACATAAAAGAGTGGTCTACTTAGACCTTATTTTCAAAACCTCCTAAGATAAAGCACCTAAAACTCCAAGACTCACCCAAAGTCCCTCAGGACAATCTGCTACCAAGGTGAATTTTGCACCATGGTTATAGGTGCCCCTGCACTAATGTGTGAATGATCAATGGAGATATAACCATTAAGCGTTCCAGTCTAGTCTAGTCTCTACTCAGAATGGGACTGTATGCATTAGGAATTTCAGCTACCTGAATGTCTATTTTTTGTTGAACTCTTGGTGTAGTGTCCCTCTAGTTTAGACATCTTGTTTAGTTTGATTTGCTTGTTAGATGCTTTAGATTACTTTGATACTATGTTGTTTTGATTTTGCGGATGATACATTGACATCCTGGTTATTTGGTTATGTTGGTTCGATGATACTGTGATAGATTCATTCATGATATGGCTTATTGGTTATGACTATTGCTTATGTTATCATGTTGTTATGATTGTATATGATTGATCTTGCTCATTGTGTCGGTGGATAAGACAGTGTAGCATTACTCATTCGTGAGTACCCTGCTATGCTACAATTTTATTCACGATGTGTTTTCTAACATGAGTATATATATATGTATGTTTTAACTTTGATGTTTCCTGCAGACACAGGTACCGGGTAATGGCTCCACCTGCTTGTCAGGTCTGAGCATACCCTAATTCAATATAATTATGTTGTTGGAGGTATTGACAGGTCCTTTTGAACCATCGTTCTTTTTCAAACGAGTATCTATGTGTTACCCTATTTTGTTGTCTAGTTTATTATGTCGTGTTCGTTAGTATTGTTGTGTGTTTGTGAATTAATGTTTAAAGTTTTGCAAACGTCTGTTAATGTATTTATAAATGTTTGTGATTTAATTTATTAAATTAAATTAAATGAATTATCTAATTTAAATGTAAAGTTGAAGTTAGAAAATTAGAATATTAAAAAAAAAAGTAATAAATAAGTTTGAATAAATTAGAATGAATTTAGTTGTATAACATAAAAATAAACGAATTATTCAAAACAAATAATTAGTGATTAAATGAGATATAATCAAATGCATGCATGAGAGTTTTAGGCGGAAAGGGATATTTTTAATTGGTTACCAATTATAACTATTGCATGTTGAATCATACGAAAGCAATTTCAGTTATACTTTGGCTTTAGCACAATTTTGTGCTTTTAATAAGGCACTTTTCTTGGTTCTCAACCGCTTTTGAAGGGAGGTTACACTCTTGTTGGTAGCGAGTAATGAAGAAGGGCAGTTATCTTCAGAGAGGCAATGGATTTAATTGCTCCTGGAAGAAAAGAAACGGTTTTTCTTGTGGGGATTTGGTTTTTGAACAGGAATGTCTAGTGGGGGTTTTTGGCTGGAAGTTTTCTCTGTATTCTCTAGAATTCTGGAATTTGAGGAAAACTCAGAAGTAGCACTAGAAGTTTTGGGAGAAGTTGGAAGCAGACTCTTGATGATTCTTGTCCAGTATCTGTTAGTAGCTCAATCGTGAAAAACTTTCAGGTTCCAATATCTTCTCCCTGTTATTCTCTGGTCCTGTTGTAAGCTAATGATTCCTTGATTATTTAGGTTAATCTTTTTTGCTTCACCGTCACCCTGTTTTAATCAGTTAGTTTAGATATACATTTCCATCTCTTCATTTGATGGTTTTCTGACTTAAGGGTTTTTAAACTGCTTTCCCACTAGCAGCGCCAAATCACACAACATATTATATTTATTCATTTCATACATGCTATATATATGTACATTAGGAGTATATAATGGATGGTCTTTTGTTGAGCATTGTGAATGAAAACTGAAGTCTTTTCTGAGCCACCTGTGTAACTCTCTCTCTACTTTTCAGACTCTTCTTGCTTGTTACCCTTCTGATGGCGGTTGCATGAAATGGTGCCATATATTGCACCGCCCTTGTCCAACCTTAAATGAAATCTGCCCAAGCCTCATAGCTTAACATCTGAAAGTTAAATTATCAAACACTGTTAGTGTGCTGAAAGCATTCAATGTGACATTCACTTTCAATTATTTTGTTTGGGGATGTAGTGTTGAGCGGATCTTCGTGGTTGGGTTGCAGCTCTGGTAAATATCGTGTTCTTTAGCTTACTAGGTTGTGGCTTTTTCCAACATTAGTATTTTGTTTAACTGTGTCTTCAGTATGGGTGTGAATTCATGTAGTAATTATCTCTTAAACTGTAGTTGTCTGTAATAAATTTATCAAAGGATAGACTTTGATCTACTGAGTCTTGAGTCATTTATCCTCACATTGTTGTCTAGTGATTCCTTTAGTATACAATTTTTTTGAAATTAGGCAATAGTAAACTTCAAGTAAACTATGCAGATTTGATATTAGCGATAATTATATTTAAATGCAGTTTCCTTGATAGTTCGATGTAACTGCAAAT
The DNA here is from genome assembly GCA_007258455.2 of Sequoia sempervirens. Taxonomy (NCBI): domain Eukaryota; kingdom Viridiplantae; phylum Streptophyta; class Pinopsida; order Cupressales; family Cupressaceae; genus Sequoia; species Sequoia sempervirens. The sequence goes on from VDFB02190302.1 coordinate 15,458, forward strand.
GTAAAATTTTGTCTGTATGTATGATTAAAATCTACGCCAATTTATATATATATATATATATATATCAAATATGCCCACCGTCACCTGAGATTCCTTCTAAAGCTTAGACCTTGGATGTAGATTATCCTCCTGTAGGCGAGTATCCAAATTGAAGGCTTATGTCATTGGTTTTATTATAATTTATTCTGTATAACTATGCGTAGTCTCTTTTAAATCTCTATACTTTGACTTTCATATCGATTCTCTTGTTTTGATGGAAGGATTTATGATTTATCAACACTGATCTCCCTGTTAGAATTTTGTGCACAACCTTCATTTAATGACTATTTCTATATAGTCTATAGTTTGAAGATTTACCATAGTTGATAGCCATTCCTCTGTTATAGTGAGTCCTTTCATTTAAACTAATAAACCTGAACATAAAAATTTGTATATACTGTCGCTCCAGACTTGATCTTTGGCAATTGAAATGGTATTACTGATCAGGCATCTAATGTATTCTGCATTATGAGTGCCTTTGTATTAAAATGTTTGCTATATCTTCCTTTTGAGGTGTAGAAATTGTCCATGAATTACATAGAAAAAATTTTACTAGAACAGATCCTTATTTTAAGGCGTAGATTTCTTGTAAAGGCGCGAACTCAGCCAAGATTGAGATGTGACATTCCTGCGTGCATTAAATTTTAGATTGTAAGTGTTTCTTGTTTCCTGTTGGAGTATTATAAGTTATAAATTTTATGCATGGAAAATAATGAATTCTTTATTTGCTGATCTCTCAGCTGTAGGATACAAGTCTTCATGGGTTTTAAACTTATCTTGTGTTATAAGGAATCTTGGTGCATGAGAGTAGTTTGCCTGCAACTGATACTCGCATAGAATGTATGGTGTTTTTATCTTATACTTAAAGATGTGTTATTTTGTGAGAGCTTATATCTTATCCTTACCGTCTCATCTCTTACCGTCTTATCTCTGCATGTATTAAACGGGCAGATTCCTTAATTAGGAAATCATATTTGTAAATCTATCTAATATTAGATACTTATTAAGCGCAAGTGTAATGTATAAGTGTGAGATTTGAATTAAAAATAAAATAATTAGGTTATTAGATTTGTGATATGTAGTGTGAATTATTTTAATTATAAATCCCTCACGTATTATATATTAATGTATTTATATAAAAACTATAAAACAATTATAATACCAACAAATTATTGAGAGGAATTTATAATTCATGATATATGGAGTATTGAAATTAATAAGGGATAGTTTATAGAATTTTATTGTGATTTATCTTATTTCTTTAAAATATTTAAAACATCTTTATTCTATAATGTTATTGATGTGTTTTCTTAAAATAGTATGTGATCAATTAATATCTATAGTTTGTTATTGTGAATTTTTAACTCTTGAAGTTTGGTAAATTGTAACTATTTGGTGTGAGTATATAGAGTAATATTGATGATGTTATTTTATTCTCATCAAAAGTTTGAAAAATGGAATTTGTATTGGTAAGATTATTACATTTCTATGATGGTGCTCATATTACAATTGTCTTATGTGGGGGTATAGCTTTGTATTATTTTATGGTCTTTCGAAGTGACATCCTAGAGATTGTGATTTGCCTCTAGTGAAGGACATAAACATTTTGGTTTTGATTTTTGTGCTTGATAGCTACCCCTAGATTGATTTTATGTTGAGTCATGTTATAGAAGAGTGGCTTGCGGTAGGGGCCGAAATCCAAAAGTGATTGTCTGGGTAACCTATCATAGGTGTGATAATTCAGTGAAAACCTAACTAATGTATTAGGGGTTGGGTAGTTGTAAATACTAAATCAGATAATGTTTGCCTCACCTACTTCTTAACGCTCGTTTAGGTTGAGAAAAGGTTGAGAAGGCCTGGAATGGCAAGTCGTCATCTTGTCCTCTTGAAAGATGAAGTGACTCCACATTGGTCTGCATAGGGGCTGGGAATCGGTAGAGGCTACCAGGGTAACTCTTGGAGAGGGCTGGTAGTCTAGGAAGATTGACCAGGGTAACCTATCCCGATAGTGTGATGACACTCTTAGTCTATATCATGATGGTGTTCCATGTGTTCAGATTTCTATTTGATATAATTTGATACTGAGATATTATCTGTTTTGATTTGTAATCGTTATGTCGTGATGTGAAATGTAAACCCCGTAAACATTGTGTTCTGTCTACTTTGTCTGTGGCCTGTTATTATCTCCTACTACAAAGGGAGTGGACCTTCGGGTTTCACGTGGTCGGGAGGAAACTGTGCTCTATCTTCCTTGGATATTCTTGTAGATGATCCTATGTTTGCAGATGGTTCTAGTTACCTCTTAGATCGTGACTACATATGCAAAGCATGTTTGTGGATATGGACGTCAGTTGTGTTGTGATCACTTTCTATTTTGTAAGCTCACCTCTTGTATAAAAGTGTACTCATTGTACCATCTTATTGATATATTGAGATTTGTTGAAATCTCTCATTTTGTAATATGTTCAGTTGGATATTTGATTATATTAAGTTATGTAAACTGAAACATTCATGATATTAGTTTTGTACTTGAATTATGATAATGTGTTGAGTTTATTTAATATGTTTATGTAACACTGTCTTGGAAACTTTATAGCAATTGTGTAATTAATTAACTTTAAAAAAATATATATTTGGTTAACTTTACTCTTTACACTTTATTATAACGGTAATCAAGGTGGGGCGTTACATGGATCTAATGCCAATTGCATAGGGATTCTATTCAATTCCCAAAAACACTCACTTCTATCTTTTCTAACCGTGTTACCTTTCATCAGGAAGGAGCGGAGTAATGCTTGAAGGTATTACACATTGCAAAAGGAATAATATTTGTAGAAGAATCCAAATCCAATAGACACTTGTGTAAATTCTTTTCAAATAGACGTATAGTCAACAAGAAAAGAGGTGCCTCACACTTTCCTTAAAATAGGCTTATTTGAGTATCGACTTGAGAGACTTGAGCCTTTTCTTTCTCCCTCTCCTTACCTTTTTCTTTTTATTTCTCCTTGCCTTGATCTTCAACCCATGATTTATTTGAATACGAGGTCATTTTTAGTCATGTTGGATAGAACTTTCCTAGTTACTACCTCTTGCGAAGCTTTTGGTTGCGTAGTCCCATTAGGTGATCTAAAAAAGGAATTTCTGATTTGTGGTACTGTTAAAAATTCAAAGAATGAGAGGCCAACCTTTACCTTCTTCAATTCTTCCATCACTTATTCTCCCATCTGATCAACTTCAGCCTTAGATTGACCTCCTTTAGCAAGATACTTAGTTGGTACCTGTTGATGTGCCAAATTGACCCACAACATGAAGGTAAGATAAAAGTAAAAATATCTCACCTCTCTTGAAAGAGACAATCAGTAATCAAACTAATCACCTCCCAAGGTCTTTGATGTTGGTTAACAACGTTGTTGTTTCATGAAGTGGTCAATATGGCTGTAATGTTCAATGGGCCTACTCGTTTTGAGCTTCTGGATTGTTGCCAGATCAAACATCTATTTAAACCTACTTTAACCAGGGGTTTTAAAGAAATTACAAAAAAAAGATAGATCAAGGTTTTTAAACTAAAAAGAATGTTGATTGATTCAACTAATCAGACTTGTTACCTTCCAAGGAATTCCTAAACTAGAACTGCAGAATAAGATTAACTTGTAATTGATAAAAAGTTTCATTCATTCACAGTGCAAACTTTAACAGTAGATTGCAAGTCATCATTCAAACAAAACATAAGATAAAATTTCATTCCTTGAGAGCTTTTCAAATCAAAATGATTAACCCTATCAAACTCCATCAGTCAAAGAAACTATGGAGCAAAATAAAAAAGGGAAAAGTATCCATCAAAGATGTCCACAAAAGCAAAAGCAGGCTTTTCAAGTGATGTACAAAGTGTATCAAGCAGTTGGTCCTAATTCCATGTGCACTTCCGTATCCACCCATCATTGCTCATCTTCCCAAGTTTGGAGAGTCAAAGATTCCAAGCTGTCAACCAATCCATCTTTTATCCCTAAACACTATCAATCCAAGTAATCACTATCAGTTGCATCTAACGCACCCTTCAAATGCCACATAAAATCA